>JAKUCV010004222.1:32087-78069 GCA_028386065.3 Turnera subulata
GGGGGGGGGAGGGTGGGGTAGGAGTTGAGGAATCAGGCTACCCCTCAATCGCGGTTGGTTTCAAGTTTGGTTTCTGAAAAACCAAATGGTTTCTTTATAAACCACTCACCCACTGAAAAGACAGTGATCACAAGTAGAGTTATAAGAGAGCAGAGGGAAGAGAGAATATGATACAGTGATTTTAGAGTGGTTCCCCCTCACCAGGTACTCCACTACCTAAAGGACCCTCCTTTAGGATTTCAAACCCTCACTAACTTAGGCTTTTGAGGGATCAACCTCAACCTATTACAGAAACCAAGCTTTTGCAGGATAAGCTCTAACCTTTACAAGTTTTTTCCAGGCTAAACTCTAATCTTTACAAGTAACAAGCTTTTGCAGGCTCAGCTCAAACCTTTATAAGTTTTTCCAGGCTAAACTATAACCTTTCCCCAAATATAATCCTAGATTTAAGATCCCAGCAAAACTACACACTAGTCTTGCCTGAAACACTACCCTTTTAAACAACTTGTTGAACAAGAATAAACTCAACTGCAAGCTCAAGAAATAACTAAGGTGTAAGCACAATTGCAGACTTCAAAGCGTTTTTCAAATTGGCTGGGATGCTTTTCCAAGAAGCATTCCTCTTCCTTATATAGAGCTTGAGCAAGTGGGAGTAGGTAGTTGCTATTAGTATAATATGCCCAAAAGCCAGTCATGGATGATTATTTGTAGTCATGTATACGTATTAAGGTTATTCCAATAAGTATCGTTTATGAGATAAATGCTTGCACATACTTATAACCCTAGAATATTTCATATTCTTAAATTGTCCCTAGTCGATTATTATTATGGATGGGTAGTAATAATAAACTAAGACTAGCGTATGTTGAGAATTGCATATGTGATATGAATTCTACATACGGGTACAAGTTGGAGAACTTGTGGACTTGACCGACCCACATAAGAACACTACTTGGAATGTTATATGTATGTCATTAGTGTTTCTTATAGATGTATTGTCCTCCGACCTAAGATCGTCAAGGTATCCAACATATGAGTCATGTACTTTGATATTATTCCTAGTCATCCGTAACTGGGTGGACATAAGGGTAATCATTGGGTATATGACGAGTATGTAGTGGGTTTTGATTGATCAAGACGGGATTCGTTCGACCCATATAACGGGTATATTATCATATGGTTTCTTGATAGAGTTGAACTGTTAAATGCATGGCCATGCTCGGATTGGGTGATATGATGATATCACGGGAATCCGTTTCATACAGTTAACTCGGGGATCAAGAAACATAGATTAAACATATACGAGATTGGCATATTCCATGTCTCGTGTTTGATCTAGATAATGGGACAAAAGGACGATGACATGTTCCGAGGCATAGAGAATCAGTACTGATCTTGTCGTTCGGGTAGCAATGATGTGTTGCTAGACGCCGCTCTTTGCTTATAATTGTAAAATGAGTTTTTACAATTATTTCCGGATGTTACAAGTGCCTACAGGGTCACACACATAGAACCGTTGATTCGAGCAGGTGGTTGAACCGTGGTTGGACCATGGTTGGACCGGGTGTGGTTGGACCGTGGTTGGACCATGGTTGAATCAAGGTCGTTTTTGGGTGGTTGGTTTGCTAAATGTCAGCATAATTGAGCCCCTTTAAGTGCTATGATGAGTTGGTGTGTTTTGGCTTTTAGTGGATAACATGATTATGTGGATGCATTATCATAATGCTACTTTTGGTCCACCATGTTTGCCATTAGGCCAAGGCTTTTGTTGAGTGGGTTTAGTGTGTAATGATCAGATCATTCCCTCCCCACTCTCATTTTTTGCTTCTGCAAATTCATAGAAAACACCACACACACCTCTTCTTCATTCTTTGTGAAAGAAAGAAGATAACCATACACACAAACACCACATAGTTGTTGCTCCCAGTTTACTCTTGCTAGCACATCAGTCCGGGGGAGCTCGAGGCTTGACTCGTGTGACGATTCCAAGCCGGTCACGGTTTGTGTGGATACCGTAGAGGGGCGAGGCTTTTGTCTGGCTCTAACTGATTCGGTTACACAAGTTAGGTGAAAGATCTTAACAACATCAACAATGCACCCTTCTTCAATGGCCTCAACATTGATCAATGGAAGTTTTGCATGAAGACCTTTCTTGAAGGAAAGGATCTTGAGATGTGGGAAGTTGTAAATTCTTCTTACTCACGTCTAACTAAGGGAATGAAGACCTGGAGTGAAGCTGAAATGAAGAAAGCCAAACTAGATGCCCAAGCAAAGAATGCACTCCTTTGTGGCATCAGTCAAGCCGAATTTGAAAGAGTCAGATCATGTGAAACAAGTCAAAGAATCAAAGATGAATCGGCTGATGAGAGAGTTTGAGTTGTTTCAAATGTTGCCAGATGAAACCATACAAGAACTTGACACAAGATTCACTATCTTGTGTAACAACTTGGCTTGTCTTGGCAAAATCATCACAAACAAGGAGAAGGTGACAAAAATTCTTCGATCTCTTCCCTCTGAATGGGAACCGAAGGTTACTGTTATTGAGGAAGCCAAAGACATGAAAACTCTCACTTACAATGATTTTATGGGAAGTCTCATTATTCATGGGTCAAAATTTGAAGAAAAACCAAAAAGAAAGAAGGATATAGCTCTCAAGTCTTCACATGAGAGTGATTCTGAAAGTGACCCAGAAGTTGCCTTAATTACAAGGAAATTTGTGAAGTTCATCAAAAGAAAAAATCTCAAGGATAGGAACTTCAGAGGTGTGAAGGTTGATGAATCAAAGAAAGAGCAACTTTTGTGCTATGGTTGCAATCAACCCGGGCACATCAAGGCCGAATGTCCCAATATACGATAACCCAAGTTCAACAACTTCAAGAACAAGGGTAAGAAAGCAATGACTGCATGGGATGAGCTTGATTCTGATGATGAATCGGATGAAGAGGAATCGGAAAACCTTTGTCTTATGGCACAAGAAGAAAAAGAGGTAAATCATTCCAACTCATCTCGTTTTTTTTTTTATGAACTCCATGATGCATATGAAGAATTATATGAAAGTTTTAAAGCCATGGCTAAGTCAAACAAAGCATTGAAAAGGAAGGTTGAACTTTTAGAATCTAAAAATAAAGAGTGTATGGTAAAAAATGAAGAAATTGCTAAAAATCTGACCTTGTGCAATAATCGCTTTGAAGACGCCAAAGCGGATAGAGAAACACTTGCTAAGTCACAAAAGGTTCTTGCGCAACAACTTGATACATGTAAAGAAGAGAATATAAGACTTGCACATGAAAATGTGGATCTGAAAAAAACTGTGGGTTCTCTGAAAAGTATGCTTCAAAAGTTTGATCATGGTAGTAAAGGTTTAGATATGATTCTAAGTCAACAAAGACATACATTACAAAAGGTAGGTCTTGGAGCCACACACCACATTTTTGAAGCTAAGCCTAACTATGCCTCTAATACCCAAAAAACTAAAGCATATCATAGGACTGAATTTGTTAGGACTGCATCTAGCCATAACATCACTTGTCACTATTATAATAGACATGGACACAAAATCAAAATTGCATCTTTAGGAGAAAGAATTGTCCCATAAAGTTTATATGGGTACCTAAAGGTACCGAGATTAATTCACAAAGACCCAAGCATGTTTGGGTACCTAAAACATGACATTGCAACAGGTCAATGGGGATGAGTGGGTGCTCGATAGTGGGTGCTCAAGACATATGACGGATGATATGTCCAAGTTCTCATCCTTAAATCCGGAAGTAAAGGTTCTGTCACTTTTAGCGACAAATCGAAAGGAAAGGTATTGGGTATAGGTAATGTCGGTAAGGATCCAACCATTGAGCATGTGTTGTTAGTTCAAAATCTGAAATTCAATTTACTTAGCATAAGTTAGTTGTGTGACCGTGGATGCAAAATAATTTTTGAATCTAACAAATGCCTAGTAACTAACAATGACAACAACCAAACTTTGCTTGTTGGTAAAAGACAAGGAAACTTGTATTCTACTAATATGGTTGATGTCTCTAATCCGGAAAACAAGTGTTTAAATATTAGAACAGAGACTGCTGAGCTTTGGCATAGACGATTGGGGCATGCACATCATGAGCTTATATCAAATCTTCAAAAAAAAGGAACCTGTAGGGGGACTACTCTTGCTGAAGTTTGAAAAAGAGTATGTCAAGCATGCCAATATGGAAAGCAGTTCAAAAGTTCATTCAAACAAAAGAAGTGCATCTCCACTAATAGACCACTTGAGCTATTACATCTAGATTTGTTTGGACCCATTATGGTGGTAAGTCTTGGAGGTAAGAGTTACACCTTCGTCATTGTTGATGACTATTCCCGTTTTACTTGGGTTATATTTCTTTCACAAAAAGATCATGCACTTTATGAGTTTGCCACTTTAGTAAGAAAACTTCAAAATGAAAAAGATTATAAAATAACAAAGATTAGGAGTGACCATGGTGGCGAATTTGATAACCTTGTGTTTAATCATTTTTGCAAAGAAAATGAAATTGAGCATACATTCTCGGCTCCTCGAACTCCTCAACAAAATGGGATAGTAGAGAGGAAGAACCGAACATTGCAAGAGATGGCAAGAACAATGCTAAATGAACAATCATTGCCAACTTACTTTTGGGCTGAAGCCGTGCACACCGCATGCTATGTTCTAAATAGGGTAACCATTAGGTCACAACTTGAGAAAACACAATATGAGCTTTGGCATGATAGAAAGCCAAACATAAGCTACTTCAAAGTCTTTGGGTCAAAATGCTTCATATTAAATACCAAAGACCCACTTGGAAAATTTGATGCTAAATCTGATGGTGGTGTGCTCTTAGGATACTCAACTAGAAGTAAAGCTTATAGAGTTTACAACAAAAGAACACTTATAGTTGAGGAATCAATACATATGGTCTTTGATGAAATTGAGTTAACTAACAATGTTGATTCTGTTGAGGATGTGTTCTGCCAGCAGCCTAGAGATATTATTGCTAGCACTCCTGAAAGGTGTGCTGAGATTGAAGAAGAGTTGCATGATGATACCGCAACTCAACATGAAACCAACACACAAGTAGTACCACATGTAATACCAGACAGTTCGGCATTGAAGGTGCAAAAAGGACTGTCAACCAGTGATATTATTGGAGATCCAACTAAAGAGTAACCACAAGATCCTCCTTGCACAATCTTAATTCCCATCAAGCTTTTCTCTCACAAATTGAGACCAAAAATGTCAATGATGCTATCAACGATGAAAATTGGGTGTTGGCTATGCAAGAAGAGCTCAATCAATTTGAGAAGAGTGATGTTTGGGAATTAGTTCCTAGACCCACCAATTATCCAATAATTGGAACTAAATGGGTATTTAGGAACAAATTAGATGAGGCTGGAAATGTGACAAGGAATAAGGCCAGGTTAGTAGCACAAGGCTATAACCAAGAAGAAGGAATTGACTTTGATGAAACCTTTGCACCGGTAGCTCGCTTAGAGTCAATCCGGATGCTCCTTGCATATGCATCCTACAAATCCTTTAAACTCTACCAAATGGATGTGAAAAGTGCCTTTCAGAATGGTGTAATCATGGAAGAGGTGTATGTGGAGAAACTTGTCAGATTTGAGGATTATGAGCATCCAAAACATGTTTATAAGCTCAAAAAGGCTCTATATGGATTCAAATAAGCTCCAAGGACATGGTATGACAGGTTAAGTACATTTCTTCTCTCTCAAAACTTTGTTAGAGGTAAAGTTGATTGCACACTCTTTGTGAAACAACAAAAGGATGACTTAATTATTGTGCAAATCTATATTGATGATATATTGTTTGGTGCTACTAATGATGCTCTATGTCAAGATTTTGAAAAATTAATGCATAGTGAATTTGAGATGAGCATGATGGGGGAACTTAACTTCTTCCTTGGATTCCAAATCAAACAATATGATGATGGCATCTTCATTGGTCAAACTAAATATACAAAGGAGCTACTCAAACGCTTTGGCAAGTCAGACGCCAAAGTGAGCCCAACTCCTATGAGCACAACAACAAAGCTTGATAAAGATGAATCCGGTAAAGATGTGGACATTAAGAAATATAGAGGTATGATTGGAAGTCTCCTCTGTCTTATTGCATCTAGACCTGATATTATGTTCAGTGTGTGCTTGTGTGCTCGTTTTCAAGCATGTCCTAAAGAATCTCATTTGAGCGCTATTAAAAGAAACTTTAAATATCTAAATGGAACACCCTCTCTAGGTCTTTGGTATCCCAAGATTGAATCATTTAATTTAATTGGATATTCTGATGCCGACTTTGCTGGATGCATGCTTGATAGAAAGAGTACTAGTGGGACATGCCAATTCTTAGGAAATTCACTAGATTCTTGGTCTAGTAAGAAACAAAATTCAGTGGCTACATCAACAACCGAGGCAGAGTATGTGGCTGCAAGATCTTGTTGTGCATAACTTCTTTGGATGAAACAATCGTTACATGACTATGGTTTGAAATTTGACACTATACCAATCTTATGTGATAGTTCTAGTGCCATAAACTTGACTAAAAATCCTAGTCAACACTCAAGAACTAAACACATAGAAATAAGGCACCATTTTATTAGAGGTCATGTGCTTAAGAAAGATATAACACTTGATTTTGTCAGAATCGAGAGGCAGCTTGCAGATATATTCACTAAACCCTTGAAGGAAGAACAATTTGCAAAAATTCGGTTAGAGCTAGGTATGTGTAATGCACCTTAAATTCAAAGACTTCCAGGTATGTTTTTTGATTAATCTAAGCATAAAACATGCATTCAGAACACACACATATCACTTAGAAAATCTGAGCTATGATGAGCCTAAAAAGGATGGGCTAGAAGTCTACGCAACGTGGGTTAATGGTCAGAAAAGGAATCTGGATGATTTGGCATCTCAGAGACCACTGTAGCAATGGAAGAAAGATATGGATTAAAATAATAAGCACGGGTCTGACAGTGTAAGTGGGTTAAAAAACGGCTACAGTAACTCTTGAACGGTGAGCCAGTTTGTCTGCCGATGATAATCGTTACCTACAGGTCTATTAGGTTGAGTGTTAGTGCAACAATAAAACTCCTTATTAACCGTTAAACACAAAGATTAACCTAACTCCACTACTTAAAAGACTTACCTTATCCAACCTCACCTCAAACCGACTTTCTCGCCTTCACACCCAAAATCAAAGCTAACCTCAATCAATCCTCTAAAGTTTCGATTACTAGATATGGGAAGAGCAAAGATTTCCTCCAAACCTTCAAACACCGAGAATCTTATACCTCCTACCTCCTCAAAGAATTCCTCTACCAGAGTCACTAGAAGCTCAAAACCCCCTCCATCAACTCCATCTACAAGACCTCCAAATACTTTACCAAAACCTCCTAAAAAGCAAAAAAAACTCCTCTCCAAAGATGTCTTTCACACCTTCAAACCCATATGAACCAATCACTGACCAAGAGGCTGCAAAAACTCTTGCAAATATTGCAGCCACCACAGATGAGTTCCTATCCCAGATTCGAATTCCTCACCACCTCACTGATCCTATTGAGTAGACAAAATTTCATGCTCTGAAGAGGAAATCGATGATTGATCACTTTGTGAAGGAACTTGATCTCGAGAAGCAGGCCAAGGTACTTGAGCTTGTTCAAAAACAACCCTCACTCACTAACCTTCCTCCTCCTGACAATCCATCCATTACCCAGAATATCTTTGAGGTTCCTCCTAACCCTACTCCTGAAAATCAACTAGAGAACCCTAGGAACTCATCTGAGAAAACTCTCTCAGATGATAACACTCCCTTATCCATCCAAAAGAGCCAAAACCACTACTACTAAGAAGTCCACTCGACCTGAAAAGCTTATGGCATCTGCGATGCCAAAGCGGACTCTAAGAGACAGCACTCGGGTGCAAAGGATGAAGACACATGTGTCCAGAAAGGGAAAAGAAAATGTGGTTTATGAGGTTCCTGAGTCGGAGGAAGAAGATGATGATGATGAAGTGATTCCGGATGTAACCCCTGAAGGAGTAACAGGGGATACACCTATGGTGCCTAAGGATGAAGATGAAGGATCTGAAGTGAAGAATGCTACGAACCCCCGGTCAAGCATGTCAGCAAGTCAGGGAAACTCTCTAGGTCCAAAAAGAAGCCTAAAAAGATTATTCATGATGAGAGGAAGAGAAGGATCCCACCGGAATCGTGGGCAGTACTTTCAAATTTCTAAAATCTGTTTCTGTCCACTTTGAGGATTTGATTGGGTTTGCTGTTGTAGAAATAGTAGAGAGGGCTCAACTTACCACACTTTCCACTCTTCAGGTATCTGCTTATGAATCCTTGGTTCAGGATTTCCACACAAAAATATTACCTAAGCATGATGATATTGGTAACGTTATTGGTCTTCAAAGCACAATTTGTGGGATCTCTGTCTTTGTCGATGCCAAATTGATTAGAAAGCTGCTACAATTGAAGAAAGGGTCTGTTAGGCACTATAACACTACCTCTGGAAATCCTATTAATGTGCCCAACACACCTAGTGTTTCTGAGCAGAGGAAGTTGTTATTTGGACAGTCCACCAAGAAAGGTTCCTATCAGGATCTCTGTCCTGAGCATAGGTTGGTTCTTTATTCTATCACAAGAGTCTTAATTCCCCGTGGAGGACACCAGACCTTGCTCAAGACTAATGACATGTGGCTTCTGGGTTGTGTGCTGACGAATAGTCCTATTGACTATGGGTACATCATCTTTCACCATCTTTGTCTCTCAGCTGCTCGACCTTAAGGAAGCCTCATCACCCTGATTGCTCATCTCTTTGGTGCGATTCCCTCCAAAGCGCATCATCCAGTACTTGGTGACTCCATCTGCACTGCCACTCTTAGCAAAATGCACCTAAAAAAGAATAAGCATGGAGTTTTCTATGTGGTTCAGCCGAGTGCCTCTAAAGATGCTCGCATTGAGGCTGTGACTGAGGAGAAAAAGGATGTGAAGGAAGAGCTGTATGAGCTTAAAGGTATGTTGAAGAAGATTATGGAAATGGGAAAAGCTCAACTGGATCTGTTGGTTGCCGAGAATGAGGTTGAGACAACCGTTGAAGGAGATGAGAATGACGATGGTAGTGTTGACGTCGAGTCCACTGATTCCTCGTCCGGCCAGAAATCTGCTAGTGTTTGACTTCCACATGGCCATCCAAATCTGATGCTCACCTAGGATCATGCATGCTTGTTCTTTATCATTGCTGCTAGTTGTGGCATTTTCGATGCCAATATGTCTATCTATCTGCTGTTATTTGGTTGTTATCTTTATTATCTGTTGCTGTTGTTTCTGTTATGACTTCTTCAATGCCATTCTGTCTGCCCTTGTTGTGCTTTTTGTAATGCCAAAAGGGAGAGAGATTACTAGGTCGTAGGAGAGATTTAGGTTCGGGAGCATGTGGATCTGTGTTTTTTGACATGTTCATTCTCTTTTAATATAATGTGGCTTCAAAATTCTATATCTTCAATTTATTTTTCTGCTCTTTATGCTCTAACCATTTGAATGATGCATAAATTGGAAAAATATTTTAGATAGGGGGAGCATATGTTGAGGGGGAGCTTAGAATACACTAAATTCACATCTCCACATAGTTTAAGGTTTGTCATCATCAAAAAGGGGGAGAATGTGAATCGGTTGATGATTAGGAAGATGCTTAAGGATAATTAAGCATGCTTAGGGCTAATTAATTAAGGCTATTAACATAAGGCATATGGATTAAATTATGACATTGATTATACTATTATTATATACAATTTAATATGCCAATTATTATTATATGGTTAAATGCACTAACTAGGTTTTGATTATGACAAACCTATGTGTAGTATCTTGCGCTTTTAATCATCAATTGTAGCTCACAAAGATGGTCAAATCGTGATTAACATGTGGGAAGAAGTGTGAGTGGGATTGGAGGATGTGTTAGTGGAGTTGACATGTCGCTTTCAACAAAAAGCCAACCATGTGACTTGATTTGTTTAATCCCTATGGGCATTGGTCAAACAACCTAAGGCACTACCATTTTTGGAATCTGAATCAATGAAAAGCCTACCTTAAACAAATCAAATGTCAGCTGAATTCAAACTTCCTAGGACCAACCTAGGACTATGCTAAACAATGACATCAATGACAAAAAGCTGCAGACCGCTGGATCTCGTGCCAAAGTGAAAGGGACAATAGACATTATGAACGTTGACGCTCTGGCACCTCGAGAGACAAAACAACTGGATGGAATGGGACACATAACGGATCTTTTGAATTCAAACCATCCAACTTGCATATATAAAGAGATGCTGAATCAAGGAGAACTTCAGAGCTGCTAAACCGAGTTTCAAAATTCAAGCAAACACAGTTGCACTTGCAGTTCTCAATCAACCAAAGAGAAAGAGAGAAAAACTTTTCTTAGTTCATACATTGAGAGAAAATATTTGAAGGGAAAAGTTGTAGTACTTAATTGTACACTTTGTATCAGTGGGTTTGTGTAAGACAAAGCTTGGGAAAGCTTTGTAGTGAGTGTGTGAGGTTAGAGTTGAGCCTAAAGAAAAACTTGTACTAAGGGTTATTGGTTGAACCCGTGAAAAACCATAATAGAATGTGTTAGAAATCTCAAGGGGGGATCCTTGAGTAGTGGAGGCAGTCCTGTGTGGGAAACCACTATAAATACTGTGTCCAAATTGTGTCTAACCTTTCCTCTTAGCATTTCAATTAGTGTGTTCATTAGTAGTCCTAAACACAAAATCCAGAGATTAAAATGAAAAGGCTAATTCACAACCGCCCCCACCCCCCCCCCCCCCCCCCCCCCCCCCCCCCCCCCCCCCCCCCCCCCCCCCCCCCCCCCCCCCCCCCTTGCCACTTTTGGGGCAACAGAGTTAATGTATTTTTTTATGGCTAATTTAGCTAGTCGATCCGTAGTATAAAATATTATTATGTGAATGATAATAGGCAAAGTCTTCGTAAATACAAGACCTCATGTCCTCATCCCAAAAAGTTTGTTTGCTAGCTAATAGGTCGACAATTCCAAGTTATCCTCTAAAAAATTATTTTAAAAGATTGTGCTTGCTAGCTAATTTAACAGGTCTTTCTACTAATAATCAATCAACCATTGATAGGTCGACCTGTGAATTTGGCAGGTCGACCTCTACGCAATAAAAAAAAAATTGTATTTACTAACTAATAAGTTGACCTGTTAATTTAAACGTATTGACCTACTAATAATTATTTAGTTGATAGGGACCTGTGATTTTAATGGGTTGACCCATTAATAACTATTAGGTCGAGCTCCTAGAATGAATGGATCTACCCAACTCTTAATAAGTTATAAATTTAAATTTTCAATTGAAATAGAAATAGAAATATTCTTAACTGGGAAATTATTTATTATTCTTTGAATTCTTCAAATTAATATTACATAAAATTTAATTAATAAAAAATAATTATGGTGAGTACCATACTCATGGAGCACCATAGAATGACCCAAATAATAAGTATTTACAATCAAATTCTCCTGATCCTCTACAAACTTCTCATTAAATTAGTTGGCTCCTTCTTATCAGACTCAAACTCTCACCATTCCTTAAAAAATTAATCTCATTGATCCACTTATGCAGTTGTCTTGCTGAGTGGGTTAATTCTAACAGGTCTCTAGATTAGTCAACTTAATAGATTGAGCTGGATAATGGAAGTAGAAAACGAAAAAGGTACAAATGGTACACGATTGAGCTTCCCTCAATTTCCTGCCTCTTGTACGTTGTAGTTTGGAGCCATACTTTTTTACTGAAGGCACAATTCTGGACGTGAGAATCATACAGAAAAATGCAAAATGTAACAGTATGAACTCTGAAAAAAATAATGAATTAACAAAAACTTTTAATGTAAAATGTTACAAAATACATGGAGAATTGAAGAAGAATAAAATTCTAGGAATAGGCGCAGCTTTACTCTTCAAGGAAGAAGATGAAAGAGAGGAGAAAAGCAGCGAATAATCCGAAGAGAACAGGGTCGACGAAGAGGAGGGAAATGTGTTTCTCATCGGAAAGTGGACTGCACTGCAAGTGGGAGTTGAGCGTTTTAGCAGGGCAAGTTTCTTGGACCTGAAAGCGAACCCACATTTGACTGCACAAAACAAACAGAGAAAGAAACATTATTTTTTGTTTAGAGTATGGGGGGTTTTTGGTACGGATGGTACCCATATTTTATGGTTTGAGACAATCATGTACCTACAACTTTTCTCGAGACATTTATGTACCTGGACTTTTAACGGGCAGGTCAGTCATGGGTCTCGGGCGGGGCATGTGGTGACGTGGTTTCTGCCCGAAATTGTACTGCTGCCCGTTGCTCAAAACGACACCGTATAAACATGATACGACGTCGTTTTTGGTCCACGTGGTAGATGTGGGTCCCACCTACTGTCCCAGTGGTTCCAACCGGTTCAAGAGGTTCAACCAACCCAAAACATCCCAAGTCCCAATTACAAACCTTAAATTAAATTTTTTTACTAGAAAAATTAAATAAAAAAGAATGCAATTTCTCATTACCTTCAATTTTTTTCCTAAATTTTCTTTAATATTTTATTATTAACTATGTTTCTGAAAAAAAATAAAAAAAGAACAAAATAACCACCAACAGCAGCAAACCCGACGACCAGCATCACCACCCTCCCACCATCATCGGCACCATCACCCAATGTTCTTCCTCTCCTCTTACTCCCATCCCCAATCATCTCCACTGCGGCCCCGAATACCGGCACCAACACCACCGCAGCACAAACACTACCATCCGAACCACAAACCCGCCACCGTCACAAAACAAACAACACCCACCAGCATCAACACATGAGTCAACAGGAAGAAGAAGAGAAGAGGAATAACAGAGGCGGCGCATGGCCTACCCGACGAAGCAAGGGCGCCGGTACGATTGACAGGAAGGGACAGCGGTGGCGGAGATTGGGTGGGTGGCGGCGATGGCGCTGATGGGTGTGGCGGTGACGGTGCTGGTCTTGGTCTTTGGTTGTTGGTGGGGGAGAGGAGGGGGGAGGCGGCAGGTGGAGGGGGGTGACGGTGCTGGTCTTTTTCCCTTTTCATCTTTTTTTCTTTTTTTAATGTAAAAGTTATCATTTTGTATTTATTATTTGTTACTGGTTTCGAACGTTTTTCCACAATTAATAAACAATATATATAAATAATTTATTTTGTTTTAATTTTTGCAAAAAATAAAGAAAATATTGAATGGACAAGATCTTGCAACGTGTCCTACACCCACATGAGGACTAATGGATAATTATGTTTTCTTTTTAATTTTGACTTGAGAGAGGTTTTCTATACTTTTTTAGAAAAAAAAATTATAAAGTCTAAAGTAGGAAAAGAAATAGAACAACAATAGAAAAAAAATATTGAAATTTTAGGTTTTAAATGAAACGGTTTTTGGGTAGGGTTGAACCTCTACCGGGTAGAACCGGGCAGGAAATCGGGTTAATAATTGGGACAATAGTGAGGCCCACGTTTTGCCATGTGGACGACAAAACGACGTCGTATTGTGGTGATACGACGTCGTATTGTGATGATACGGCGTCGTTTGAGCAACGGGCAGCTGCCCAATTTTGGGGCAACATCCACATCAGCACATGCCCCGCCCGAGACCCCTGACTGACCTGCCCGCAATAACTCCAGGTACATAATTGTCTCGGTAAAATTTTTAGGTACACGATTGTCTCAACCACTAAAATATGGATACCATCCGTACCAAAAACCCGAGTATGGGGTTAGTAAAAATGAGGAGTAAAAGAAAGGGTTTTTGGTATCTGAGAAACCATGGGAAGTAAAAAAAAAGGAAAGCATTACCTGGGTTGTGAAAGAAGTTGCCATTTGATGGAAATGCGTGGTTAGGATTACTACTAACACGATGGAAGAGGAAGACAGTGAGCGATGGGGTTGCTTTTGTTGTGGGTTTTGGAGAGAAAATTGAAGACCTTGGTGGTTTCGGTTTTTGAAGATGAAGAAAGAAATTTTGAAAGTAGTAAGAGAACCTTGGGATTGTTTTTTTTATAATGCAATTTGGAAAATTGAAACCGTTTTGGATTTCATTTTGAGATTAAGTGTTCAAATTTAATTTCTTAATGAATGCATTAAATGTATTTAATTAATGAGTGAATGAAGGGAGGTCGGACAACTCGAACACCACCACCAACTTTACTATAGTTTGAATATTTTTATTTTTATTCCCTTTAATAATAAAACATTAATTCCAAAGGGAGGAAAAAATTTTAGCCGTGTAGGTATCTCTTTCTAATTAAGATAATCATTGTTTTGGTAACAACCCAATAATATCAATTTCTCAATTGGAACAGAAATTGCTTTTGATAATAATCTCATAAATAATTGGCTGAATTGGAATAGAAGTTGCTTTTGATAATATTCTCATAAATAATTGGCTGAAATAAATTGTTATAAATTTTGTTAACGTTTTGTTTTGCATGATTTACTCTGACATTAACTCCCTGATGATTCACTCTTGAGGTTATTCAAATGAAAAAATGCATAATAATATAGCTTTATTAGATGTGGGGCCTATTTTTAAAAAAATTATGTATTTTGCCATATGTAAATTGACTATTTTGTCAAATGTCCCATTCTAAGAATCCTAGCTGTCGAAATTATAAAACTTTGAGGGTTCTGCTATTATATATTATAACAAATAGAAGATAATAGATGGTCAAAGTCGTTGAGAATATATCTACGATATATAGTGAAAAATGTTCGTAAGAAAATGTATAGTCCAAGCCTTGGTAGAATCAGTATTTACATATAGATATTGACAATGTTGAACTTGAAATTTTTCTAGTCGGCATGTTGATGAAATATTTTTTTGTAATATCTGGGAAGAAAAGAAGTAGTTAGATAAAAAGATTAGAAATTAGTCCAAGAAGACATGAAATTTTTTTTTTTCAGTCTTTGCTCAGATGGGAACGTACCTACTTTTCTAGTGTCATTTGACTCGTACATAACTTGTTCACTGTAGCCAGCGACCTCTTGGTCGGGTTGGCATCAAAGTCTTCCGTCTACGGAGGCCACGCGGGTTCAAATCCGGCGTGGGGTTATTTAGTTTGGGATAGGTTTGGGATTATGAGTAGTATTAGGGGTAGTTTAGGTATATTAGTGGTGGCGTGGGCCCTTAGGATGAAAAAAAAAAACTTGTTCACCGTATATTGATTGAATCGAGCAATGGGCTAGCACTTGTTATTTTCGTACTATTAATCAGATTATCAAAGTTGTTAAAATTATATTTAAGATTTTTTTATGCTAAAAATTAATATTATGTAAGAATATTGTGGCTGTGTTCGCTAACAGCGAGCGACCAATGGTTTTACCGAATCCGACCTGTTGATAGCCCGAACGGACGGTGTCGCGCGTCCTGTACCGGATTTTTATGCTGACTTGCCGATTCGACCGTTGAAAGGCCAAACCGACCACCGAATCCGACCGTTGTAGGGCCAAAAGGACGGATGTCACGCGCCCTATACCGGATTTTGGTGTTTTGATTTTCTAAGCTATGTTATACTAAGGAAGACATAGTAATTCTGCGCTAGTGAGCGATAGAGTAAACTAGTAAAAGGGTAATGTGTTTTTGATTGACCATTGGATGTCCCCTTACAAGAATAATCAACAGCCTTTTATAGGCTCTTAAAATCAACAGATAATCAAGACCCGTTACAAATTCTACGAGATAAACCCCTTTAAAATTCAATCCAGCAACCTCTTCCCCGATTCTCGAATTGATTTCAAACATATATCTGCTTCGATCTTGAATTTCAAAAGTCGAATCCTTATCCAGATCGATTTCGAAAGAAGATCACTTCAGCAACTGCAGATATCGTCAACGACCTTTAACCCAAAAGTCCACATCGGACTAAGACCAGTGTGAAACATAATATCGGTCAACAAGACCAAGAGACAACTCCATCGGTCAATAGGACAGAAAGTCAACTCCATAGGTAAACAGGACCAAAAGCCAACTCCATCGGTCAATAGGACCAAAAGTCAATCCCATCGGTCAACAAAGCTGAAAGTCAATTCCATCGATCAACCGGACCAAAAGTCAACTTCATCGGTCAACAGGATCGAAAGTCAACTCCATCAGTCAACAGGACCGAAAGTCAACTCCATCGGTCATGTGATCCTAAAGTCAATTCGCAGGTCTTGGAGTGAGCAAAATTCAATTCACAAGTCAAGAGGTGACAAAAGTCAACTCATTGGTTAAGGGAACGATATGCAACATCAACCACCCATCGACCGATATCAAACAAGATACCCAAGAAAGACATGCGATATCATCCCGCGAACAGTCCACGATCGCTACCAGCCTAAGGAACCCATGAACGACATGCAAAATTAAACCATCCATCGACCACTCCAAGTCCACGATTCTGAATTTGGTACAAACAGTTGCCCCCCCTCAGCCCTTTAATTGAAGGCTATTGCAAATTAAAGGGTTGTTCATAACGTCCTACCAAAATCGTGACCATGCAGACATGACCATCATGAGCACGTCACAGAAAGTGTTGTCAGGAATCAAATCCTCGGCCTACACCTCGCTCTTGGTCGCTGAGAGGCTTCTAATATTGACCACACTCTTCACGACCACCAAGTCATAAATCCGTCTGGCCAATCCACATGGCTGTCGATCACCTGCTAAGTTCAACATGCTCCCTGTAGTTCACCGGTCGCAATTTACTGGGCCAACTTATTCAAATATATCACCAGGGCCACCAAATCATGATGGCCACTAATAAAAAAATAATTTTTGGCCATGAAGAAATAGATGGCCTAATTATATACCATAATCACCAGAAAACAACTCTACTCCAAGCCACCCAAACCATCCTCACCAACAATAGAACAAAAAGCTTGCGACTGTTAGTCGGATGAGAGGGTATTTGACCTTCACCTTGTAATTCTAACTTGTATTCGCATGGAGAAGGTCTTCTGGCAATTGGAAAAGATAGAGATCGGTCATTCTCAACATTTGTTGACGCAATCTCATCCTTACATACCTGGACTCCAAGTTTAGCCTCCAAACACGGAATATGCTCCCCTTCTTTAAGCTCTACAGGGTTTATCATTGGCTTCGCACTGAAAAAGATAGCCAGTATAAAGGTCGTACTAACCAATGCTTTCTCTGGGAGGGTGCCGAATTGTATTGCTTGCGACATCTCTTCATCATCTCCCTTCATCACAAGAGAGGCATCCCCCTCTATAGGCCTACACTTAGAGACCCACACTTTAGTTAAAGGCCTCGCCTGCTTTGACTTGATTTTCTTTCTAACAAGACGCTCGACCTCTAACTGTGCCGACAATGAACACCCTTGGTTTGTTGGTCTCCCAGATCGTCCTGACAACCTGGATGACCGTTGAGACTGAGTGCCCAATTTTTCACCTATCGGTCTTCTAGGGACTGTAGCTTCACTCTGCATTGGCCAAGAATCGGCCAATAGTCCTCCTGTCCTCTTCAATGATGTATGGTGGCTGACACCTAGTTCCCTCCACAGGCGCTGCATGCATCTCTTCTGGGTCCTGGTAAGCCCAAATCGCTCAAAGCGAGTCTCCAAATCCCTTAAGTGTGCATGTGGGGAAACCGGTATTCGTCGTTGTTGCTTCCTTGGTTGGTTCACATGCCACTTGTCGTTCTTAGGTACATGAGGCTTAATCATCTTGGACGTAGGCCTGTAATCGTCCATTTTAGACCGGAGTTGCACCTTAGGATCGATCCTCCTGCATTGAGAACACCGTGTTACCTCGTAGTTGACCTCTACTACCTTTGCTTTGAGCTTAGCAATAGGAACTATAACCATGATCTGTGCCTTGGGAGTGTTAAGTGGTTTCTTTTTGGTATTGTCAGCCCCAAGAACCTGTAGATTATAACCATTAGGAATGGCCTTTCGGTTCTAGACATTGTGAATGGCCTAACATTTCCAACCTTTAGTAGTGGTTTGGTGATTATTGGTGGTGGCCTTCCGATGACCAGGCATTGTTTGTTGGTTCTTCTTACTGGAATGACCTGATGATGATTCTTCTTTACGAAAGCCTGGATCCGTGCTACCCCCCTGGTGGGCAGGTTTTTCCTTGTCATCATTAGAATTTGGATGGCCAAGATCAACATATTGATCATCCATTAGTTGATCCCCCTAGGTGTACTCATCAAAGCATGGTTAATCATCATCATCACCAGGATGATCATGGCTAGAATGATGTGAGTCAAGATCAGACTGGTTGTCACCAGACTAATATTGGTTGACGCCCTGCACCCCTTATTCTGACGTGCCTTAGAGGCTATGGTGGTGGCGAACATCCTTTCCAATAAAGGACCTTAATTCTTGTGAGCCATGTACCGAATTTTGATGGGTGTACCCTTGACAGTATTTGACGACGTTTCTGGTATTCACCGTCATTTGGTTGGCCGATATTATTGAAGACGGCCTGTGCTGCAAGTTGAGGTGGGGGCCCATTATTGTGGTGAAGAATATTGGAGACTTGTCGTCCACCAACAACGTCCCATTGTGGACCCCTTTGAAGTTGATAAACTTGGAGGGAAATTGGGCCATTTGGCTGGCCTTGCTGCCCAGCCCTTGGAGAAGTAGGTTCCCTCCGACCGATGCCACTAGCCTGCCATGCTTCATCTTTTGTCTCTGGAACTGCTTGCCCCAATGGCCGTATAGCACCCTAGTTACACCCTGCAAATTCCTGGTTAGGAAAACCAAAGTTATTATTGTTTTGAGGGATAAGTGGATTAAGGCCTCGTGGTTGAGTGAAGGATTACTCCAAGCGGTCTATTTTTTGATTGACCTGTTGCAGCATGTTCATCAATCGTGCCTCCGTCTCCTTCTTACTCTTTTGGTTCAGATGCAGAACAACATTTGTGACTATGACCAACTGATCTTTTGAAAAGGCTAGCCTCCCATAGTTTAAAACCTATTCCTGTGCACCAGAAGATTGTGCAACATGGACCATTGAGCTACCTGTCTGGTCTTAGCCTGTGAAATGATGGCCAAAAAAGAGCTCGGGTATCCGCTTGCTTGCGGCGAAGACCTCTTTGCCCTGATGAAGCTGTGAATCTTCCCTAACTTCTAGCATGGAGAATGCTGAGAGAAGGCTTCTTCTCATCTCGGGCATAATGAATGCTCAGCGACAAGAATTCTACAGTGGAACGTCCGGGTCTCACTGGGCGTGCCAAAAATTGTTCGCGCACGAACAGCGAGCGACCCTCGACCTACCGATTCGACTGTTTAAAGAGCCGAACCGACAACCGGATCTGACGGCTGAAAGGCCGAACGGATGGTGCCGCGCGTCCTGGACTGGGTTTTGATGCTGACCTGCCGATCCGACCGATGAAAGGCCAAACCGACAGCCGAATCCGACCATTACAAGAAGGGCCGAACGGACGAATGTCAAGCGCCCTAAATCGGATTTTAGTGTTTTGGGTTTTCTAAGTTATGCTAAACTAATAAAGCATGATAAATTACACTAAAGCGCGATAAAAGTAAACTGATAAAAGAAAGAAAATGGTATTTGATTGATTTTTTTAGGGATCCCCGGTACAAGCATCACCAATAAACTTATATAGGCTATCACAAACAAACGATCCCCCAAGATAAAAACCTTATTTTGAATTCTAAACACCGCTTGAGGCGAGATATCCCCTGAAATCCGATATCTTCCCTTTAATTTTCAAACGACGAATAGAAATCACAAAGGATTGCGCAGACTCCAATGGCTTTTGAACATCCCTGATCACAAGTAAACCCGGTCTTCTAACGACTTGATAATATTAACCATGATTCAAATTCAAAGCCAAGTACTGGTCCTTGACCGGCAAAAGACATTGGACTTTGACCAACGAATAATATCAGTCTAGTGCCCTGACCTGTATAAGTCAGACTTAGACACCTGTTAAACACCTGATATCGGACTTAGACTAGTGAAAGATATCGGTCTTAGTCCAGTGGAGACCCAACAAAGCTGAAAGTCAATTCCATCGGTCAACTGGACCAAAAGTCAACTTCATCGGTCAACATGACCGAAAGTCAACCCCATCGGTCATGTGAATGTAAAGTCAATTCGCAGGTCTTGGAGTGAGCAAAAGTCAACTCACAGGTCAAATGGTGGCAAAAAGTCAACTCATTGGTTAAGGGAATGATATGCAACATCAACCACCCATGGACCGAAATCAAACAAGAAACCCAAGAACGACCTGCGATATCATCCCGCGAACAGTCCACGATCCCTACTAGCCCAAGGAACCCATGAAGGACCTGCGAAATTAAACCACCCATCGACCACTCTAAGACCACTCTGGGCCTGCAAGCCGTCAAGTTACGTGATATGGATGCCCGCACCAACCCCGTTTCTTGTCTTGGAGCCATCATATTGTAACTGCCATGCCCCCGCAGTGATCTGCATTATCTTCGCAACTGGTGAAGTCTCAATCCCTTCCACGGGGTGGTCTGCCAGAAAGTCTGCCAAAGCCTGTCCTTTGACGGCCTTCTGTGGAACATACTTCAATGAGAACTCTGAAAGTGCCAAAACCCATCGGCCAATCCCATTTCGCATGATTGGCCGAGACAACATGTATTTGATTATATCAGTTTGACATTTAACATAAACAATGGTTGGCAACAAGAACCATTGAAGCTTGGTACAGGCATAAAACAAAGACAAACATAGCCGTTCAATGGGAGTATACCTGCGCTCCACAACAGTCATCGAACAGCTTGCTCATAGCCGTTTGCATTTTCCTGTGCCAACAGTCCCCCAATTGAAACATCAGTGGCCGATATGTATAGAAGTAACGGCTTACCAGGGATCGGTGGCATAAGGACTGGCGGCTTAGTTAGGTACCTTTTTAAATCGTCAAAAGCCGCTTTTTCGTCATCTTCCCACACGAATTCATCTTCATCTTTTAACCGCCACAAGCGACAAAAATAGGTTGTCCGCGCAGCCAGATTAGAAATGAATCTCCTCAGGAAGTTGACTTGGCCGAGCAATCGTTGGAGCTCCTTCTTGTTGGACGGAGGCTGAGCCTGTATAATTGCTCTGGCCTTATTCTTGTCCACTTTGATGCCACTCTGATGCACAAGGAAACCTACAAAATTACCAGCACGAAGGCCAAAGGCGCACTTGAGGCTATTCAATTTTAACCTGTGGGTGCGCATTCTGTCAAAGACCAGCCTCAAGTGCTCCAAATGGTATCCCTTCTTCTTTGACTTCACCACAATATCATCGATGACTTCACCACAATATCATCGATGTAGACCTGAAGGAGAAGGCCGATCAAATCGTAAAATATTAGATTCATCGCCCGCTGGTAAGTGGCACCTGCATTTATCAACCCAAAAGGCATCATTAGCCACTCAAAGGTACCAATCGCACCGGGACAGCGAAAGGCGGTTTTGTGGACATCGTCTTCAGCAATATGAATCTGGTTATACCCAGAATACCCAACCATGAAGCTCAACAACTCGTTGCCAGCTGCAGAATCAACTAGCATATCAGCCATTGGCATGGGGTACTCATCTTTTGGAGTGGCCAAATTTAAGTTCCTAAAATCTATGCAGACTCCTAATTTTCAATTTTTTTCGTAACAGGAACAATATTTGACAGTCATTCTACGTACTTGGCCATTCTAATGAAACCGGTCTTCAACAATCGATCAATTTCCTTCTTCACTGTCTCTTCAACACCTGGTGACATCCTCCTTGGCCTTTGCTTGTAAGGTTTGAATCCCGGCTTGGTAGGCAGCCGATGTTTCATCAGGTTCCTGTCTAAGCCAGGCATCTCATGATAATCCCATGCAAAACAATTCCTGTACACCTTCAATAATTCTATCAACAGAGCTTTGATCTCTGGCTGTAGGAATCCGCTGATATAAGCTGGGCGAGGATTATCACTGGTGCCCACGTTTACCTCCTCTAGAGGGTCTTGTACTTCTGCAGGATCGTCTTCCATCCTCCTCAGAGCTGGCAGAAGGTCTTCCTCCTCATTACTTCCAACCCACTCTTCTTCATCCTCCTCTCATAAGCATTAGGCATTCACAATTTCCAGCTAAAAGTGTTGCTCACCGAATAGCCTGCAAACAGACATGAGTTTCACAATCCATCAATTTCTTCGATAATTGGGCCAACACGAGCTGGTTGCATTGGCCTTACTGATGGCATGGGAAGAGGCTCGACAAGAGACTTTGGACTGGTCATCAAATTTCTGGCCGGTCTGCCCTCTAGAGTCTCCCCTTCAAAACGGATTGGACCAAGTCCCTCCTGAAAGTACCAAGCGTCGGCAAAATTTTGGCTGACCAATGGATGAAATTGGTCTCCCTTGACGACCTCGGTCTCACCCTTCTCATTCCACATAATGAGCATTTGGTGAAAGGTTGATGGGACCGCCATGTTGGTGTGAATCCAGTCTCAGCCCACAAGGCCATTATAGGAAGTCTTTTCTCGGACCACAAAGAAAGCCGTTTTTTAGGCCTTAGTGCCGACTTCAAGGTCCACCGCCAGAACACCTGCGGCCCTCGTCAGCTGTCCAAAAAATGAGACCATGGTCATGTCTGACGGTAGCAAATCTTTTTGCTCACAGCCGATCTTCTTAAGAACAGAGAACGACAGTACATTGAGTGTTGTGCCTCCATCCAACATCACCTTTGGAACCTGGCTGCCAAACATTGAAACAGAAATATACAACGGTTTTAAATGATATACGCCATTCTGAGCGGGACATGGGAACTGCTCATCCTTTCGTGGAGAGGCCTCTGTGATTTGGAAAGACGTCACTGCAACAGGTTCTTCATCTTCCTCCACATCACCTTCCAAAGAAGAAGGCTGGTCTGGCCTTCCACTGAAGGAGACAAGCAACACAAAGGTTATATTGATCGGCGCCTTCTCCAAAAGGGAGCCAAATTGTATAGCCTGCGGCATTTCAACATCGCTGCCCTCTCTTTCTTCAAGTAAAGAAACGTCCTCTAAAAGCTCTACAAGGTCTATAGGTCTCCGCTTGGGGACCCACGCCTTGGTCTGTGGCTTGGTCTCCTTCCTTGCTGCTCCCTGACCCTTTGACCGTGCTTTAGAACGACTTGGAGCACAGGCCACTGGACTTTCATATTGCCCTAACCTTTCCGTGACCGGTCTTCGAAACCGATCACCCAGTCTCTCTCTCACTGATCGTTGAAGTTGATCTCCAAGTCTTTGGCCCACAGATCTTCTAGGCACTTGATTTTGTTCTATGCTAGACTCGGTCGGTGTTCTCCTTGTCCCTGTTCTCTTCAGTAGTATGGGATGGCTGACATCCAATTCGTGCCTCAATCTCTGTATACACCTCTTCTGGGTCTTGGTGAGTCCGAATATTTCAAACTAGGACTCCAAGTCCCTTAAATGCTCCCGAGGAGAACCCAGCTGGGCATGCCTTGGTGGCTCTCTTGGCTGGTTTACGTGCCATCTATCATCTTTAGGAGCCAGAGGCTTCTTCATTCTCGATGAGGGCCTACAGTCCACTACTTCGGAACGCAACTACACCGTTGGGTTGACCCTCTTGCACTCAGAACAACGGGTCACTTCATAGTTAACCTCAACAGCTTTCACCTTTTCCTTTCCAGCAGAACAAGTGACCTCCAACTGAGGTCTGGGAGTGCCGCGAGACACCTTCTTAGTATAGCCAGCCCCGAGGGGTGGCTTAGAAGGTGAAACTGCTACCATGTTCATTATAGCAGACTGTGGTGGTGGAATGGGATCAGTATCCACCTGCATGGGAAAAATCAAGCGCCAAGAGTCTATAGCCCGTTGGATCTGTTGGCAGAAGGTGGTGCAGTGATTGGTATCATGACTCCTCCTGTCGTGCCACTTACAGTACTGTTTTCCTACTATCTCCGCCTCAGTGGGTATCGTGTGGTTCCCCTACAAAGTAATCTGACCATTAGTAAGTAATTGGTCAAAAATCTCACTGGCCTTAGTTATGTCAAAGGTGAACGGCCGTTGATCTGACTTCCATTTTCCACCGTCAGGCCGTTGCTGTTGTCTACTGGTGGAGGCCTCTTCTTTTGCTTTCACCTTCTTCAAGGCCGGACACTCAAACGGCCGACCATTTTTAATTTCTGCCAGACAGACTTCCTCTTCTGTGGAGGCCCCACTTTCCACCTCCTAATAGTCAATCTCCAGATGATCCTTAGGATCTCTGAAGAAGGAGGCCTTGCCGTGTTTGGCTTTGACCTTTGAATTGGCCAATTTCTCAATTCTACTTACTTCTTCCGTAAACTAACCGACTTCAGTAAACCTCGCCCCAATTACCTTCTTCCACAGTTCCCATTGGAGGCCATTCATCAAAATCTGCACCGCATCTCTTTCAGGGATTTAAGTTTTACACTTTAAGCGGAAGCCATAGAACTGGCCAACATACTCCAGAACTGGCTCGCCATACTATTGGGCCACACGGGCCAAGTCTGCCAGGGTCACCTCCTCCAGGCTCCTGAAGAATTGCTCGTGGAAGAGGTTCTCCATCTGCTCCCAAGTTTGTACTGACCTCGCCGGTAGGGTGGAGTATCAATGGAAGGCAACTTCTGTCAGAGTTTCACCAAATAAACGCAACTTCAAAAATGGGTTAGTATTAACGTCACCGCACTGCAAAGAAAATTTGGCTATATGCTCCACCGTCGTAACATGGCCCTCCCCCGAGAACTAGCTGAAGTCAGGTTTCTGGAACCCTTGGGGAAAAATATGAACCCGATCAACCCATTCTGGGTAAGGCTTCCCGTAGGTGTAACGTGCGCCTGGCCTCACCTCAATACCAAGCTGCTACAAAACTTCAACCAGCTGCTGGCGATCGATTCCCGGTTGTTACACCGGTTGTTGGACTGGCAAAGGTTGATGTACCGGTAGATGTTGCAGAGGCTGTTGCACCGGAGGCTGTTGTACCGGAAGAGGCTGCTCAACGGGGATCTCCCTTCCATAGAAGTAGCCACCTGGATTGGGGCCTCTAATCTGATTGAAGGCTTCGTTGCCCCCTGGTTTAATTCAGGGACAACATTGTGTTGAAACCCTCTCTGGTTTAGGTTGTAAGCACCGTTACCTCCCTGGTTGTAATTGTCATATCTGGGAGCCATATTGTGATTGGGCCTTCTCTGGTTATAGACTCCATTGCCCCTTGGTTGTAATCGTCATACCGGGGAGCCACGTTGTGGTTGGGCCCTCTCTGGTTACCGTCGCCCCCCTAGCTGTAGTCGTCAAACTAGGGAGGCATATTGGGGTTAAACGACATCTGGTAGGTGCCATCGTTGGCTTGGCCGTTGTTGAAAATAGCCTTGACGGGGGGCATTTGTGGAATTCCAATATTCAACAGAAGGTCTGCCTGCTGACCTCCCTGATGCTGGTCACCCCGACGATTTTTCTCTATAAGGACATCTGGCTGGCCTTGGTGACCAACCCTTGGGGCATTTGGCTGGACTCCTCTTACAGCTTGTCTGGTGTCGGCTCGCACCTCCTCCTGGGCCACCTGCCCCCTGGCCTTAAGGAACCACCTGGGTAATTCCCTGTACAAGATTGGTTAGGCAAAACGAAATCGCTATTGTTTTGAGGGACATGTGAATTATGGCCTCGGGAAGAAGCCATGGAGCGCTCCAATCGATCAACCTTCTGATTGACCTGCTGCATTACGCTCATCAACCATGTCTCCATCTCCTAGTTATTGCGCAGGTTCTGTTCCTCAGTTGCAGTTCCAATGACAGCTACATGTCCTTCTGTGATGATAGGCCTCTCTTACCTTGATGTCTGTTGCTGTGCGGTAGAGGACTCTACCACATGGACAAATGCAACACCTGCCCGCTGTGCGGAGGGCCTTCCGAAATGAAGGATCTTGGTAGGGGAAGGTGAACTATAGTGCAAGCCATCCACCCCTTCTTGCTCGGAGTCTTCATCAGCGGGATATTTCCCGAACGGATTGCCCTCGTTGGGGTTCACCTCATCAACCTTCCTCTTCCCGTCGGCCTTACTCTGGTTGACTGGCTAATCTACTATGGCCCTACCATGGCCGGCCGGCAGCTCCGCCACGGTTTCTTCCTTGCTTTGGCCGCGTAGCGAATCTTTGACCTCTCTGATCAAGGTTTCGATCTTTGCTTTCCCTTGCTGCTGCTCAAGTTGAGCCTGACGATAGCCTACCTCACGTCGCTTGGCACTCGCTAGAGCACCAGTGAAGCCTGGCTGCTTCTGTTCCTCCTTGATAGCTCTCCTCGCTAGAACGATCTCTTCTACGATCTCTCTGAGCTTCTAACTTCTCGTCTCGGGCATGGTGAGTGCTCAGCGACAAGACTTCTTCTGTAGTGGAACGTGTCTGTCCCACCGGGCGTGCCAAAAACTGTTCGCGGACGAACAGCGAGTGACCCTCGACCTACCGATCCGTTTGTTTAAAAAGCCAAACCGAAAACCAGATCCGACCGTTGAAAGGCCGAACGGATGGTGTCGCACATCCTGGACCGAGTTTTGATGCTGACCTGACTATCCGACTAATGAAAGGCCAAACCGACAACCGAATCCGACCGTTGAAAGAAGGGCCGAACGGACGAATCTCAAGTGCTCTAAATCAGGTTTTAGTGTTTTAGGTTTTCTAAGTTATGCTAAACTAATAAAGCATGACAAATTACGCTAAAGCGCGATAAAAGTAAACTGATAAAAGATAGAAATTGGTTTTTGATTCATTTTTTTTGGGATCCCCAGTACAAGCATCACCAATAACCTTATATAGGTTATCACAATCAAATGATAAAACCCCAAGATAAAAACCTTATTTCGAATTCTAAACACCGCTTGAGGCGAGATATCCCTGAACTCGAATATCTTCCCTTTAATTTTCAAACGACGAATAGAAATCACAAAGGATTGCGTAGACTCCAACAGCTTGTGAACACCCCTGATCACAAGTCAACCCGATCTTCTAACGACTTGATAATGCCAGCCATGATTCAAATTCAAATCCAAGTACTGGTCCTTGACTAGCGGAAGACATTGGACTTAGACTAGTGAATAATATCAGTCTAGTGCCCTGACCTGTATAAGTCGGACTTAGACACCTGTTAAACACCTGATATTGGACTTGGACCACTGAAAGATCATTGGGCCTGTACCCTAGACCAAAAAGAGCCCAAAAACCGAGTGACTCCAACGGCTCACGATTTTGGTCTTTGGTATAAACAGCCTGAAAGCCTTTCATTCCATTATCTTAGTTACATGGCAGCTTGTTAGCAGAAGATAATCCTAATCCTAAGCAATAGGCTTATCTCACTCTTGTTTCCATTGTATACGACTCCCATTATACTGGAGTTCTTTGTATGAGTGTAACACTAAACTACTTGTATCACTTATATCAGTATATAATACCATGGCTGGGTACGCAGTTGGTGTGCCAATATTCTACACATAACAAGTCCATTAGTTTAGGTTTCTATATGGTAGCGGAGCCTCTAGCTTAATTGCTTACCCTAAAACCTAGTTCCTCTTTTTTCTCTTTTTCGTGTTTCCACCCTCCACCGGTTCTCTTATTTATGGATCTTGTAGTCAGCAAAATCCTCCTATCATTAATGCTGCGTCACCACAACCTACCATAGTTGTCCAGCCATTAACAAACTGGCATCAATTTTTTTCCATTCAGCTTACACATCATAATTATGTGTTTTGGCGTGCTCAGATGGAGCCCTATCTTGCTGGCCAAAGTGTGCTTGGCTATGTCACCGGAGCTTTTCCTTGCGCCTCTCCCACACGACTTGATGCAATATCTCAACAGAGCCAAACGCCTGTCAGATGAACTCGCAGCCAGTGGGCAAGCAATGACTCCAACAGATTTTCAGATAAGTTTAATTCATGGTCTTCAACCTGAATTAAAAACTTTTGCCACCACTGTCACTGCTCGGCCCGAGCCTCTTTCTTTTGCTAAATTGCAGGGGGCTTTAATGAGTTATGAGTTTCATCATAACGATCCTCTCAAGTCTCTTGCTTTGGATTCCACCACCACATCGGACAAGGCTAAAGATTCCCCTGTTGCCTCTCCATCGATTCATGTGGTGCAAAAACAGCCCTTTCCTCAATCCTAGTGTGGAGGTCATGACCGTCGTGGTAGGGGAGGACGCAGAGGCCGAGGATACTATCCTCAGTTCTATGACAATCGTGCTTCTCGTCCTCAGGAATCCAATAGACCCCGATGTCAGATTTGCAATAAATGGGGTCATATTGCACCAAATTACTATCAGTGCAATTCCTCTCCTACCGTCAATATGGTCTCCCATTCCTATACTCCTTATTCTCTAGAGCAATGGTTCCCTGATACAGGAGCCAGTCATCATGTGACTCCGGATCAGCATCATCTCCAACAATACAATGACTATCCCGGTCATGACATGGTTCAGGTTGGTAATGGGCAGGAACTGTCCACTGCAAGAGTAGGTACCTCTTCTTTTTCCACCCCCACTCGTCCTTAACATGTTCATAACATTCTTCATGTCCCAAATATCACCAAATCTCTACTTTCTGTGCAACAATTTGCAAACGATAATGTAGTATTTTTTGAGTTTCACCCCGATTTATTTTTTGTAAAGGACCGAGTCAGCAGACAAACTCTCCTTACCGGCCGGAGTAGCAATGGCCTCTACACCTTCAACTCCTCTCCCTGTGACGGTAGAAAACAGGTGCATTCAGCAACTCGGTTGAGGAGAATATTTGGCACCAGAGGCTTGGACACCCACACCCACAACTACAACAGTAAATTACTTCTTTTTCTCGTCTTCCAGTTTCCAAAACTTCAGTTTTTAATTCTTGTGTTGCTTGTCTTTTTGGCAAGCTTGCTCGGAGTCATTTACCTTTATCCAGTAGTCGATCCACCAAACCTTCGAAATTGATTTTCACGGATGTTTGGGGACCGTCTCTGTATTCCAGTATTAATGGTTCACGTTTTTATGTTATCTTTTTGGATGATTTCAGCAAATACTTGTGGATTTCTTGCATTAAAAACAAGTCCGATGTCTATGATGCTTTTCGCGAATTTCAGGTTCATGTTGAGCAATTTTTTGAGACTAAAATTAGAAGTGTCCAGAGTGATTGGGGGGCTGAATATCATTCTTTACGGAATAAAGGAAATATTGGTACCTGTACTCGCCCTCAATTTGGAATTTGGTACTTGTACTGAAAATCCATGATTTTTGGTATTTGTACTACGCAAGATTCATGGTTTTTGGTACTTCCGGCATCGGAAGATAACCAGAGACACGTGTCAACATATGATATGCCCACGTAGATTGTGGGTCCCATTACACCCGGTTTGCCCAGCCTCGCCCGGATCCGTCCGAAAATCCGACCCGTACGTGGGCATATCATATGTTGACACGTGTCTCCGGTTATCTTCCGATGCCGGAAGTACCAAAAACCATGAATCTTGCGTAGTACAGGTACCAAAAATCATGGATTTTCAGTACAGGTACCAAATTCCAAATTGAGGGCGAGTACAGGTACCAATATTTTCGTTATTCCCATTCTTTACATAAGTGGTTTCAGAATTGTGGAATTAACCACAGAATCCAGTGTCCATATACTCAAAAGCAACAGGGCTCGGTTGAGCGAAGACACCGACATATAGTGGAGACTGAATTAACTTTATTAGCCGCGGCCAAGGTTCCTCCAACTTACTGGGAATTTGCTTTAGAAGCGGCAGTGTTTTTAATAAAACGTTTGCCTACCAAGTTATTGCAAAATAAATCTCCTTATGAAGTTTTATTTTCACGTGTCCCTGATTATGGTTTTTTAAGGGTGTTTGGGTGTTTATGCTATCCATATTTGCGTCCATATAATAAACATAAATTTGATTTCAGAACATCCTCTTGTGTTTTCCTAGGTTATAGTCCATTGCACAAAGGCTATAGATATCTTGATCTTGCAACCAAGCATACATACATAGCTCGGCATGTCAAGTTTTTTGAAAATATTTTCCCTTTTAAAACCGAACAGCTCAAGTCATCAGCACCATTTCCTTCTTCTACATGGGTGTCCATCCCTCTGCATGTTTTCTTTCCCAAGACTGGAGCCGTGTCCGCTGCAGCTTCCTCTCCATTACAAGCTACTCCAGTCTCTTCTTCTCAACCTTTAACCCAGTCCAAGTCCAACTCTTCTTTCGTGTGATCCTCAGCTTCTAGCTCCCATTCGACCTCTCTTACTACAACTTAAACACCATCACCACCAAATGCATCCAGACTTGTTTCACGCCGTGAGTTAATTTTTGATTCCCCGGGCCTATCCAACACTGAGATACTTGCAGATTCACCCTCAAAATCACCTTCAATCACGCCACCTATAGCTCCACCTAGGAGGATGACTCTACGAGCCAATCTAAAACCAATGACTAGATACTCTCCCTCAAACCACTCACTTGAAAAGAAATTTGCTCCCACAACAGAACCCACGAGCTTCACCGAGGCGAACAAACATAAAGTTTGGCGGGGCACCATGCAGGAGGAGATGAATGCTCTGTACGGAACAACACATGGTCACTGGTGCCTTACCATCGAACCATGAATCTGGTTGGCAATAAGTGGGTATATCGGATCAAGAAAGCTGATGGTAGTGTAGAATGATACAAGGCAAGACTTGTTGCCAAAGGATTTCACCAAAGAGAGGGGATCGAATTCCAAGAAATATTTAGCCCTGTTGTTAAAACTACAACAATTCGTACAGTGCTCAGTCATGCTGTTGCTTGTCATTGGCCGATCAGACAACTTGATATAAGGAATGCCTTCCTCCATGGGACTTTGGAGGAAGAAGTATACATGTATCAGCCACAGGGATTCCAGGATGCAAATAACCCGACACATGTGTGTCGTCTCAACCGTTCCTTGTATGGGCTGAAGCAGGCACCGAGGGCTTGGTACAAGCGTCTCAGTGACTTTTTGCAATCTCTTGGCTTTTACATATCCAAGTCTGATTCATCGTTATTAATTTTCCGGCACCACAATGTTCTTGTTTATATACTGATATACGTTGATGACATTCTACTTACAAGCAATGATACATGGTTTCTAACTAATTTGATTCGTCAGCTGGGAACAAAATTTTCGGTGCGGGATCTTGGCACCATCAAGTATTTTCTGGGGATTGAGTTCACCAAGAATGAGGCAGGGATGTTACTCACCCAAAGGAAATATATTACTGATCTCTTATCTAGGGCTGGGATGACGGATTGCAAGGCAGTGCAAACTCCAGCATCCACAAGCAAGAAGTTGACGAAGTTTGGGGGCAAACCTTTTCATGATCCAACCTTGTATCGGTAGTTAGTGGGCTCCCTTCAGTATCTTGGCCTCACAAGACCGGACTTCAAGTTTGAAGTGAATAAAGTGATCCAATTCTTGCAGAACCCGTCGGAAGATCATTTCCAAGCCGTCAAGCGTATCTTACGAAACCTTAAACACACATTGTGTTATGGGCTGCAAATACCCAAGCACACTAGCTCCAGCTTACAGGTATTTACTGATGCTGACTGGGGTGGCAGCATAGATGATGGAAAGTCGACAGGGGGGTACCTTGTTTATCTCGGCAAGAACCTAATCTCGTGGTCCTCCCGTAAACAACGTACTGTCGCTCGGTCCTCAACTGAGGCCGAGTATAAAGCAGTTGCAGATGGATCAGCCGAGCTTCAATGGGTGAGTCAATATTAGGAGAACTAGGCATAGTGCACTCTGTGCCAATGGTTTGGTGTGATAATATTGGCGCCACATACTTGTGTCATAATCCCATCTAACACACATGCACAAACCATGTAGCCTTGGATTACCATTTTGTTCGTGAACAAATAGCAGCGAAGAAGCTGCACATCCAATTTGCTGCGGGTGAACGACAAATAGCTGATGCTCTTACGAAACCGCTGCCTCTCAAGCGCTTCCAGCTCTTGCGCACCAAACTGAACCTCTGTCCAGCCCCTGGTTCAGTTTGCAGGAGAGTTAGCAGAAGATAATCCTAATCCTAAGCAATAGGCTTATCTCACTCTTGTTTCCATTGTATACGACTCTCATTGTACTGGAGTTCTTGTATGAGTGTAACACTAAACTACTTGTATCACTTATATCAATATATAATACCATGGCTAGGTACAGGGTTGGTGTGCCAATATTCTATACATAACAAGTCTATTAGGTTAGGTTTCTACACCGCTCCTCCCTGAAATGTATGTTGTGTTACAAAACAAGAACTTGACAGAAGAACAAAGCATAGGAGATTTTCTAATATATAAATCCAGCTATTGACAAGGACCTTGTGAAGAAATTTTTGCTCTTTACAAACCAGACAACCACAGATTTCGTTGACAAATTGCTTAACTAACAATAAAATAGTACTCCTACTTGAAAATACGTAATCTAGTTGCTGCCAGCTCTCATTAGTCATAAGTCACACCTACCCTTTATTCATATAAAATGGGCGAGTTTCTTGGTTTTCAGCACATCACCACACAATGAAATCCATTTATTTTTTGCTCCCTTTCTTCTTGATCCTGGGGCTGCTTTCACCATCCCATTCAAGATACACAGTCAAGGACTCTACAAGGGAAGTGCAACCTATTTCTGATTGGGGTGCAAGTGCATCCTCGACTGATTTCTCTAATTATAAGCTGAGATCAAGAAGGAAAGCAAGACCACCTCCGCCTCCTCAGCCCAACACTCCTATTCATTTCAGTCCTCCTCCTCCTCGTCGGCCACCGCCGCCTCCACCTTTTCCACCCACGCCATATTCGCCTACACCACCCCCGCCATGTTGACGGTAGAACCAGCGTTATGGTGCTAAAATTACTGTAATCAACAGGAGCGTATAGTTGGCATAGTGAAAAGATATGTATGGATAGGTTTGATCATAGCTTTCCTTCTGGTTTTTTGTATATGTTCGAAAGTGTTCAAAACAATTTGCTATAATGAAGTTCAATAATGTGACCACATAAACTACATCTATAACTTATACTAGCTCACTTCCCGTGGATTCCACGGGCTTGTATATTAATTAGTTTTTATAAAATCATTGACCATATTAACAATTATTTCTAGGGATTGAGCTCCTCTCCAGTTGGGAGTAACATGAGACATCCCGTTAAGGCAATCTCAACCATTAGATTAAATCTAATGGTTCTTAATTATTTTATAAGATACCTTTTCAACACTGCATTTATTTTTCTTCTTTCCTTTTTGTTTCTTGCCTTTAACCGATGACATAAACAAAACAACTCATTTAATTTTGTTCTTTTTTCACACATGCTTTTTACTCTCTTGTTTTTTTTTGTCTTCAACAGAGAAGATAGAGAGTATTTGCAAATCCAGTATTCATGGTTGAAAACAAAAAAACAGGAGAGTAAAAAGCATGTGTGAAAAAAGAAAAAAATTAAAAGAGTTGTTTTGTTTATGTCATCGGTTAAAGGAAAGAAACAAAAAGGAAAGAAGAGGAATAAATGTAGTGTTGAAAAGGTATCTTATAAAATAATTAAGAACCATTAGATTTAATCTAATGGTTGAGATTGCCTTAACAGGATGTCTCCTGTTACCTCCCAACTGGAGAGGAGCCCAATCCTATTTCTAGGCATTTGTTATCTTATATACTCAAATAAATTAGAAAAAATTATACATTTTTCTCCAATAAAAATATCAAAAAAAAAGGAAAAACTAAAAGAGTTAATTAATAACAAAAATAATATAAAATAACAAAGAGTAATTTTTAAAAATAAAAATCAGGAAAGCAAATAAAAAAATTATTATTATGCAGTAAACAGAAAATATAATATAAATCTGGAAAATAAAATATCAAAAGCTAATACTATGTAAAAAAAAAACCGAAAAAGACAAAAAAAGGCAAGAAAGACAACAAAAACTAAATAAAATAATTAATATTTAAAACATACCTTTGCATGGATTAATATCATATCCAGAATAATAAGGAGATTCTGTAAAAAAATCCAAAGCAATAATATTCATTTTCCTGCAAAAAAAGATTAAAATATATTTAAGAAATTAACATACATAATTGTATTTGATAGAAAGTATAGAAAAAAACAGAATGCTTAATTTAGAGAAACAAAATAACTGTTAATACTATAATAATTTTCGTACCTACTGCAAGTACAAACAAAATAAAGAAGGAACAAGAGAGGATGAATAAAATAGAAATAGTATCACACACAGATACAATGACAAAAATCAAACAAAACAGAAGAGGAATAAGAGAGGATGAATGATATAAAAACTAAGTGTAACAGCCCGGGTAAAATTTTTGATTTTTACCGAGACTGTAAAAGTCTTTTTACCGTGATTTACTGTTGAATTAATCTTGGGTAATCAATTCAAGGTAAATCGGGCGTCGTTTTTCGAAACTGAGAGTTTTCTCGCGCTCGTGATTTTTCCGTGGATTTTTCGGGCCTAAGTTGGTATTTTTCGGGTTTCGGAATTTCTCGGAAAATCACACCGGAAAATAACTAAGGGGGTATCAGTTATTTTCTGGTCCGGACCGGACTCGCTTAATAATGCAGACAAACTACATTATTAAGGAATCACACGTTGCATAGTAATTTTCCATCTATAAAAAGAAGGAAGCATGAGAAGAAAGGAAGAAGAGAAGAAAAAAAAAAGAGAAAAGGAGAGGAAAAAGAAAAAGAAAGAAAATAAAAAAGAGAGAAAAAGGAAAAAAAAGAAAAAAAAAAGAGAAAAGAAAAGAAATAAAAAAAGAGAAAAACAGAAAAACAGAAAAAAAAATACAAAAATACTGAGAGAGGAAACGAAAAAAAAGAAATAAAAAAAAACAAAAGGAAAATCGGAAGAAAATAGAAAAAAGAAAAGAAGAAAATAGGAAAAAGAAGAAGGAAAAAAGGAAGAAAATCGGAAAATATTGGTGAACAGTACCGTCACCCCAGGCGCCACGTTACTGTTCACGCCAGAGCGAACGGCGCCATCTCTCGCTGCACCGCCGCCACCAGCCCCTTCGCCACGCCGTTGGGACTTCAACCTTGCCCTCCCCGTCGCCTTCCACCGCTGGAGCCGCCTTGACGCGCCGTTGACCCGGCGGAGGACCCGTGGATCCGACTTCTCTTCGCTCGCGTCGCACGAACCACCACCGCCGCGTCGCCAACCCAGCAGTCGCCGCTTGTCTTCCTGCCGCGCTCGTCCTCGCCCATCCCTGCCGCTCGCCGTGCCGCCAGCCTCCTACCCGGCACCACGATCCATTTCCGCCAGGTGAGTACCCGACTCACAACGGGTTTGAATTCGGGTTGGACCCTGCTGACGGGCTACCTCGCGGGCCTGGACAGTTGGGCTCACTGTTGGGCTGTTCTGGGCTGGGCATGGACTTACTGTTCATGGCCCAGTCTAGTTAAAAAAAGAATAATAATATATATAGGTATTTATTTATTAATCTGGTTTATAATTTCGGAAAAAATTATATAATTACTTTGAGAAAATTATGGTAAATTTAATTCTGGTATTTTTAGGAAAATATAAATATATATACTTCGATAAATAATTAAGTTATGTTTTGGAAAACTATTATTAATTGGGAAAAATATATATGTATCACGAAATAATTTCTGAAAAATTAATATGTATATTATTTACTCTGGAAAATTATAGTTATACTATATAAATATTTTCTGAAAATTATAAATACGTTATTACTTTTCTGGAAAAATTATGGAAACTATAATTTTGGAAATTATAGTTATTTTATGAAAGTATTATGATAAGAGTTTTAATTAAAGTATGGTACCGAAATTATATTCGGATATACGTACGGTATAATATTTTTGGTAAAAGATAATAATAACGGATATGAACCGGGATGGGTTTAATTCGTAGTATTGCAACATAGTATACCGATTATGTGCATTTATGTGAGTGTATATTGAGTTGTGGTATAGGTTGGATATCGGGCAGTTTCCCGAGGAGCCGGCGTCGGAACGGTCATGGTTTCCGGAGTTGAGTAATCGGTCAAGGTGAGGATGGATTTCCTTCTATATGTGCCTATATTACTCGTTTATTGAGTTTGATGTTGCATTTCCTGTGGTTGCTGTGGTTTGGTTCGGGATGTTTATCCCAGTATTTTGATTGGGTTTGAATATTTATTTTCGTGTCTTGACCATGAGTATAATGGAATAATTAATAAATTGAGACAAGGATGTCGATCTTTGATTTTGGATGGGATGTCTATCCCGGTATTTTGTTTAGGGATGTCGATCCCTACGATATGATTTTAATGACGGTAATATAATTGTCACGTGATAGGTAGAGGTACGACTCGATGGTTTAAGACTGTTTCGTGGTGGCCGTGACCTGGGTTCTTGTGATAAGCATGTCTATGCTTGGGATGTCTATCCCGTGATTATTTTTTTGGGATGTGGATCCCTGGGTTCTCTGGATTTGGTCTGGCACCCGGAATGTGTTGATAACCAGGTCTGACCCTAGCTTATCCGTGACGGGGCCCGGAAAAGATAAAATTGGAAATTGGATTTTATTCGAGTCTTTTGATTTATTTTGGCGGGTTTTTCCTGTTTTTGACTTGAGTAATTTTAGTGTGCATATTGATTGTCTTTCCTTCCTCGGTGAGCACTTCGGACTCACCCCTCACCTGCGGGCTTTCATCCCGTCGGATGAGTTATTTGTGGTACAGGTTTGGTGCATTCGAGACAGGCTACGGCATTATCCCTTGGACAGGCTCGGATCCGTAGTTTGCATCAGTGTCGCATATAGTGTATTGTGAGTTGTTAAGTCTTTCGCTGTGCATGTTTTTACTATTGTTGGGCCATTGGGCCGGTTTTGTTATTTATGATGTTTACTATTATGGGCTGTTGAGCCCGGATATCTGTTGTACACACTGTATGCTGGGCTTGGTATGGTTGGGTCGTCACAGTTCCGGCACGCGTTTACAGTGTACGGTAAATACGGGTCGGGGCGTTTCATTTTGGTAGCGGAGCGGGCGTTAGGTCTTGTTGGGCAGTCCATATGTGTCTGTTGTCCTTGTTTGCATAGTTCGCTCCATTTGTTTATTATTTTATATCATTTTAGTTAGTGCATTATGGATCCAGTCAAGGGATGCCAGCTGTCGCAGAACATACACATATGAGGTAATGATGCCATAGATAAGCGGAAATACAAATATTATTAATAATACTAATATTTTGATTACAGACAGAAATATTACATTGATATTTTATAAAAATAAAAATACATTTAACGCCTTGGAACGACGTTGACCCTGAAGCTGTTGGGGTCGTTGTTGATGTTGAACGTGATGCTGTCGCTCCACGAGAACCACATGCCGCCTGTGTTTTTCTGGCCTGGAAGCTCGAACCGGTTTGCTTGAGGGAACCGGAGTGGGATGAGACCGTGATCGTCTTGAGGCTGCCACTGGGTCTCCGTCAGAAGAACCATGTTTGGTTTGTATTGGTTCTTCAAGTCCCTCAGGGTACGCGAGAACTCCTGGGAACGCCTTACGACTCCTCTGCAGTTCCACACCAGCAGTCGGGCCTTGGGCCAAGTTACGGGCAGACGAGTGACTCTGGTTTGTTTTGGGCCGTCATTGAGAGCTGGTAATAGGTACCTTGCTCCAGGGTATGGCAAGTGGACTCGAGGTTGAACTCCTGAAGCCTTTCGGAGATGAAGAACATGATGGAGTTTGCCGATCTGTAGTAGGAGGTCCTCATAGTGCCGCGGTCCTCTAGGAAGAACACCTCTTCCATTGGAGTGACGAAGAACCGCGATGAGTAGAGTTCGTCGACGAAGACCAGACGCGGCATTCTGCCGAGCTCGTTCGGTAGTTCTTCAGCACGTTCGTTGACCATGTTGTAAGCCAGTCGGTTTCTTCTGCCTAGGTTGGCACCTTCGACGAAGAAGACGGAAGATGGAGCAGGCATTGTGTTGGGATGTGTGGTGTTTTGTTTGCTAAGCGTTGTGGTTTTGTTTTTTCCGAGAGTTTTGTTTGCTTTTAAAATGCTTTTGATGATTTTCTTCTCACCGCTCCGTTTCTTTTATACTCTTATGGGGAGTGTGGTTATTTTTTTTATTTTCAAGATTTTGCATTATGAAAATTTGTCGTTGCTTTCATTTATTACTTTGTTACTTTATACGTTTTTCGGGCTACCGTGCCAGTGTTTTTCAGCTCTTTTCTAACTCACGATTTTCTGACGCCCTGGCTACCTTGGCGTGTCTTTTTATGGTCTTACTATATTTTCTTGCATCTTTTATCACATGCATTCGTGACCGTTGAGGCTAGACTGTTGGGACCATACCTCGAGTAGACCGCATGTGCGACAAGTTTACAGCTGTTTGGACATCGTGGAGAGATGCGAGACCGGACAGACGTTTTTGACTCATGCGGAATTTGTGAACAAGTGGATAACGTCTCTTTCGAGGGACACAGGACGCTCTCGTGATCGTCACCGTTAGCTCCGTATGTCACGTATCTCGGGATCGGGGATGCTTAGGACCGATTTGCGCGCTGATCATGAAAACGTGTTTTTGTTTTAATTTTTTTATGTTTTGATTTTGTTAAACGAGTTTTGTTTTTAATTTTCTTATATTTGATTTTATATTCTTATAGTTGATTTTTATTTTGCTTTAGATGTTTTATTTACCTATTCAACATAAGACTTTGTAATATAAAAGTTTTGTTTTAAAAGGAAACTTATTTTATTTATTTCAAAATAGTTTTACAACAGAGAAGAAGTACTCTAAGGAGTTACTTGCTTCTCAAGATCTTTTACAAGTTTTTGGACATTTTTTACGTGAGGGAAGAGCTTCGTGCACGCCAGTTCGATCTGCGACACCGCCGAGCTGATCTTCTTCAGTGAGACGTTCAGCTGCGTCAGAGTCTGCTGCGGTGTGCTGCTTTCAGCCGTCGCTTTGCCCTTTCGATCCTCAGCTTCTTTGGGAGCACGCTTCTTTCGGCGTCTTCGAGAGACCACCATGTGTTCCTTCAGGCCGACGAAGTTCGTCTTGAAGCGCTTCTTCGGAGGTTCTTCATCGGAGCTTGTCGGGAAGGCAGTGCCGCCGATGTAGCTGTTGTTCTCGGAGTCTGAGGTAGTCCTTGTTCTCAGTGGAGAGTCCATGACTGTGTGTGAGTTTGCCAGTCATGAGGTTTGGTTCTTACAGAGGACGAGATGTCGCTTAAGGGTATAAGGACTGTGTGTGAGTTTGCCAGTCATGATGTTCGTCTTGAAGCGCTTCTTCGGAGGTTCTTCATCGGAGCTTGTCGGGAAGGCAGTGCCGCCGATGTAGCTGTTGTTCTCGGAGTCTGAGGTAGTCCTTGTTCTCAGTGGAGAGTCCATGACTGTGTGTGAGTTTGCCAGTCATGAGGTTTGGTTCTTATAGAGGACGAGATGTCGCTTAAGGGTATAAGCGGTATCTCGGGTTGAGTTTGGACACCTGGCAGAGTGTGTCAGAAGCTTATCGTGGTAGGACCCATGGATAAGATGGAATTTCGCGGACGAAATTCTTTTAAGGTGGGTAGACTGTAACAGCCCGGGTAAAATTTTTTATTTTTACCGCGACTGTAAAAGTCTTTTTACCGTGATTTACTGTTGAATTAATCTTGGGTAATTAATTCAAGGTAAATCGGGCATCGTTTTTCGAAACCGAGAGTTTTTCCGCGCTCGTGATTTTTCCGTGGATTTTTCGGGCCTAAGTTGGTATTTTTCGGGTTTCAGAATTTATCGGAAAATCACACCGGAAAATAACTAAGGAGGTATCAGTTATTTTCTGGTCCGGTCCGGACTCGCTTAATAATGCAGACAAACTGCATTATTAAGGAATCACACGTTGCATAGTAATTTTCCATCTATAAAAAGAAGGAAGCAGGAGAAGAAAGGAAGAAGAGAAGAAAAAAAAAGAGAGAAAAGGAGAGGAAAAAGAAAAAGAGAGAAAAGAAAAAAAGAGAGAAAAAGAAAAAAAAAGAGAAAAGAAAAAATAAAAAAAGAAAAAAATAGAAAAAAAAGAAAACAGAAAAATACTGAGAGAGGAAAAAAAAAGGAAAAAATAACAAAAGGAAAATCGGAAGAAAATAGAAGAAAGAAAAGAAGAAAATAGGAAAAAGAAGAAGGAAAAAAGGGAGAAAATCGGAAAATATTGGTGAATAGTACCGTCACCCCAGGCGCCCTGTTACTGTTCACGCCGGAGCGAACGGCGCCATCTCTCGCTGTACTGTTGCCACCAGCCCCTTCGCCACGCCGTTGCGACTTCAACCCTGCCCTCCCCGTCGCCTTCCACCGCCGGAGCCGCCTTGACGCGCCGTTGACCCGGCGGAGGACCCGCGGATCCGACTTCTCTTCGCTCGCGTCGCACGTGCCACCACCGCCGCGTCGCCAACCCAGCAGCCGCGCCGCGCAATCGCCTCTTGTCTTCCTGCCGCGCTCGTCCTCGCCCGTCCCTACCGCTCGCCGTGCCGCCAGCCTCCTACCCGGCACCACGATTCGTTTCCTCCAGGTGAGTACCCGACTCACAACGGGTTGGAATTTGGGTTGGACCCTGCTGACGGGCTACCTCGCGGGCCTGGACAGTTGGGCTCACTGTTGGGCTGTTCTGGCTGGGCATGGACTTACTGTTCATGGCCCAGTCCAGTTAAAAAAAAAAGAAATAATATATATAGGTATTTATTTATTAATCTGGTTTATAATTTTGGAAAACATTATATAATTATTTTGAGAAAATTATGGTAAATTTAATTCTGGTATTTTTAGGAAAATATAAATATATATACTTCGATAAATAATTAAGTTATGTTTTGGAAAACTATTATTAATTGGGAAAAATATATATGTATCATGAAATAATTTTTGAAAAATTAATATGTATATTATTTACTCTGGAAAATTATAGTTATGGAGATACATATATATGTACTTGGAAATTAAGGGTAATTATAATTTTGTGTTGGAAATATTATTGTATATTGAGAAAAAGGATAAATACTATATAAATATTTTCTGAAAATTATAAATACGTTATTACTTTTCTGGAAAAATTATGGAAACTATAATTTTGGAAATTATAGTTATTTTATGAAAGTATTATGAAAAGAGTTTTAATTAAAGTATGGTACCGAAATTATATTCGGATATACGTACGGTATAATATTTTTGGTAAAAGATAATAATAACGGATATGAACCGGGATGGGTTTAATTCGTAGTATTGGCAACATAGTATACCGATTATGTGAATTTATGTGAGTGTATATTGATTTGTGGTATAGGTTGGATATCGGGCAGTTTCCCGAGGAGCCGGCGTCGGAACGGTCATGGTTTCCGGAGTTGAGTAATCGGCCAAGGTGAGGATGGATTTCCTTCTATATGTGCCTATATTACTCGGTTATTGAGTTTGATGTTGCATTTCCTGTGGTTGCTGTGGTTTGGTTCGGGATGTTTATCCCAGTATTTTGATTGGGTTTGAATATTTATTTTCGTGTCTTGATTGTCTTTCCTTCGTCGGTGAGCACTTCGGACTCACCCCTCACCTGCGGGCTTTCATCCCGTTGGATGAGTTATTTGTGGTACAGGTTTGGTGCATTCGAGACAGGCTACGGCATTATCCCTTGGACAGGGCTCGGATCCGTAGTTTGCATCAGTGTCGCATACAGTGTATTGTGAGTTGTTAAGTCTTCCGCTGTGCATGTTTTTACTATTATTGGGCCATTGGGCCGGTTTCGTTATTTATGATGTTTACTATTATGGGCTGTTGATCCCGGATATCTGTTGTACACACTGTATGCTGGGATTGGTATGGTTGGGTCGTCACAGTTCCGGCACGTGTTTACAGTGTACGGTAAATACGGGTCGGGGCGTTTCATTTTGGTAGCGGAGCGGGCGTTAGGTCTTGTTGGGCAGTCCATGTGTGTCTGTTGTCCTTGTTTGCATAGTTCGCTCCATTTGTTTATTATTTTATATCATTTTAGTTAGTGCATTATGGATCCAGTCAAGGGACGCCAGCTGTCGCAGAACATACATATATGAGGTAATGATGCCATAGATAAGCGGAAATACAAATATTATTAATAATACTAATATTTTGATTACAGACAGAAATATTACATTGATAATTTGTAAAAATAAAAATACATTTAACGCCTTGGAACGACGTTGACCCTGAAGCTGTTGGGGTCGTTGTTGATGTTGACCGTGATGCTGTCGCTCCACGACAACCACATGCCGCCTGCGTTGTTCTGGCCTGGAAGCTCGAACCGGTTTGCTTGAGGGAACCGGAGTGGGATGAGACCGTGATTGTCTTGAGGCTGCCACTGGGTCTCCGTCAGAAGAACCATGTTTGGTTTGTATTGGTTCTTCAAGTCCCTCAGGGTACGCGAGAACTACTAGGAACGCCTTGCGACTCCTCTGCAGTTCCACACTAGCAGTCGGGCCTTGGGCCAAGTTACGGGCAGACGAGTGACTATGGGCAAGCTTTGGGCCGTCATTGAGAGCTGGTAGTAGGTACCTTGCTCCAGGGTATGGAAAGTGGACTCCAGGTTGAACTCCTGAAGCCTTTCGGAGATGAAGAACATGATGGAGTTTGCCGATCTGTAGTAGGAGGTCCTCAGAGTGTCGCGGTCCTCTAGGAAGAACACCTCTTCCATTGGAGTGACGAAGAACCGCGATGAGTAGAGTTCGTCGACGAAGACCAGACGCGGCATTCTGCCGAGCTCGTTCGGTAGTTCTTCAGCACGTTCGTTGACCATGCTGTAAGCCAGTCGGTTTCTTCTGCCTAGGTTGGCACCTTCGACGAAGAAGACGGAAGATGGAGCAGGCATTGTGTTGGGACGTGTGGTGTTTTGTTTGCTGAGCGTTGTGGTTTTGTTTTTTCCGAGAGTTTTGTTTGCTTTTAAAATGCTTTTGATGATTTGCTTCTCACCGCTCCGTTTCTTTTATACCCTTATGGGGAGTGTGGTTATTGTTTTTTATTTTCAAGATTTTGCTTTTTGAAAATTTGACGTTGCTTTCATTTATTACTTTGTTACTTTATACGTTTTTCGGGCTACCGTGCCAGTGTTTTTCAGCTTTTTCTAACTCACGATTTTCTGATGCCCTGGCTACCTTGGCATTTCTTTTTATGGTCTTACTATATTTTCTTGCATCTTTTATCACATGCATTCGTGACCGTTGAGGCTAGACTGTTGGGACCATACTGTTAGAACAATAGTCCTACGCTAGAGGGGGGTGAATAGCGTTTATCGGATTAAAACAAAATGAGCAGGAAGTAATTGCGGAATTTAAAGATTGAAGGACACAAGCAATTTATCCTGGTTCACACACACTCTACTAGTGTGGCTAATCCAGCCCTTCAAGTCTCACTTGAAGATTTCACTATCTAGTGTTAAGCTTAGGGTGCTTAACAAACCGTTACAACCTAGGAATTCTAGTCACAAGAATCCTAAACCTGAGAGTTCAAGTCACATGAACCTCAGCACTCTTGCTTGAAGATACCTCACTTCAAGACTTCTCACATAAGAAGATATACCCTCTTCCTATGAATCTCAACAAGGGAACTAACCTCCCTTAAGGTGTATGAATACACAATTCAATCACTCAAACAAAGAACTCTCTCAAAGAGTAGATATGAGTATACAAGATTAAGCTCTAAAAGGCAACTCTCAAATCCTCAATAGGATATTGGCTCAATAAAGATTTTGATGAATGTATGGAATGAATGCTTGAATGTAGAGAGTTGATTCATCTATGAAAGAGAGGTTTAAGGCCTCTATTTATAGCTCAAAACATGCATATAGTCGTTAGGAACAAGTTCTGAACACTTTAAGAAAAGTTAGCATGCTTGTCTGAAAAAGGTGTTTGATTCCAACGGCACAACATCGATGTTTTGTCACACAACATCGATGTTTGTCCGTTGGATTTGAATAATTGAGCCAACGGCTAGTAAAACATCGATGTTTGCCTGAAGAACGTCGATGTTGAGGAAGGCAACATCGATGTTGGAGAAGGCGACATCGATGTTTTCTCTCTACTGCCAAATATTGAAAAATGCTTGAATGCAGAGAACATCGATGTTTTTACATGAACATCGATGTTTTATGGTCACGGCAAAAGCTGTTTTGAAATCAACTGTTGCAACATCGATGTTGTAAGTCCAACATCGATGTTTTGGCACTTCTGTCAAATTTTGGAAAACCTGAACTTAAACACAACATCGATGTTTAAAACGCAACATCGATGTTTTGATACTTCTACCATTTCTTAGAAAATTTTTGAAGGCAGGAACATCGATGTTTTAGATGACAACATCGATGTTATTTTGGTTCGACAAAATCAAATTGAAACTGACCAATATGGAGCATCGATGTTACAAATGGGAACATCGATGTTGTGACTAGTTTTAAAAGCAACGGTCACTAGAACATCGATGTTTGGGATTCCAACATCGATGTTCTGAGCCTTCTGCCTGTTTTGAAGAATTGTGCAAAGGCAGGAACATCGATGTTTAAATCCACAACATCGATGTTCATGGCTCGAAAAACATTTTTATGTTTGGAAGTATGTTATGTTATGCATGAGCAAAATTCATCTTATTTTGAGCCAATGTCCTAGAAGAGTTGAGTGTTATACCTTGTACAATTTATGGATCTAACTCTTCTTTCTTGGCTCTTCAATTCTTATGCTCATTCACTTTGATCCTTTGCTCTTGATTTGGTTTCTTTGACTCGAGGATTGATTTGCTTTCATTTCTTTTTGCTTCATTCTTTTTCCTTCATCTTTGTCATGATCTGGAACTGGTTTGTCAATTATCAAAACCTGTAATGAACCATGAGTTCTAACAATTTCTCCCTTTTTGATAATGACAAACAACTAGAAGTATATGCCAATATTAATAACAATAATTCCCCCTATCTTGATGCATGTACATATACTTCTTCTTATCTTCCCCCTTTTGGCATTAGCAAAAAGAAATGATGATGCATATATTTATTCTTCCCCCTTAAGGTATGACTTATAATTCCCCCTAAGTTCATGCATGTGGTAAAGTATTTTATGGAAAACAAAGCATAAAGGATAACGAGGATAAGGGTTTAGAAAGATGATTTCTCGTTTCCATCATTATCTTCATCTTCATCAGTAGTTTCTTCCCCATTATGTTACTTCTTCAGCAAGCCTTATTCCCCCTTTCTCTTGATCTTGGTGAGGGGTACTGAACATCGATGCTATCATCTTCTGATCCTTGCATTTCTGCCGAAATCGAACGAGTGTTTCCACATTCACGAACTTGGATGCTTCTTTGGTCATTTACTTGGAGCATCCGCTATCAAGGTACAAAAGTACACTTGATGCCTTCAAGCATACCTGCAAAACAAATCAAAAGGATTTTGGTACCCAAATCTTTTTGGGTCCTTGAGGGTTAGGAACATAGTAGTGATGAGCTTCTTCTTGAGCCCAATGCCTATGCCTAGTAAAGCAAACAGGAGCAATGTGTCCTATTCTATTGCAATAATGGCAAATTACATTTGGATTATGCATTCTCCTTGGTTGATAGTAGTTGTTGTTTTGTCTATGTTCATGCAATCTATTATACTTGTCTTCCCTAGGTATAATCTCGTTTTTCCTAAATTGAGTCATATGTTTCCTAGGTTTAGTATAATAAGAACCTTCATTTTTGGCACTGTGTATATGTGGTCTTGCAACATTAGCATTTGATCTAACATTGTAAGCATACAATTTAGCATAGTGCACTTTTCCACTACTTGCATTTGGTTTGGCATTTTGAGCATATGACCTTCTGTGATGAATGTGTGATCTTGTGTTATGTTCATGTGGTTTAGCACGTTCATGTGATGTAGTAGAGGATGAGGCACCGAGTTTATATGTCTTAGCATTATGCACAACCGGTTTGACATCATTTGATACATGAGATGCACCTAATCCTT
>JAKUCV010004223.1:0-43531 GCA_028386065.3 Turnera subulata
CCAATTTGAGACCCGTTTTCACAATAAGAAAAATAATAATTTGAGACCGTTTTTAATTGAGTTCATAAATATGAGTCCCGTTTTAGTAAGAATATTTTTAACTATTTTATTAAAAACGAAAACAGAACAGTACAAAAGGAAAGAGTAAGAGGTAGTGAACTTGTTCAACAAGAAAAAAGTGAAAAGTGGCTTTTTTAAATCTAACTTGTACCCATTTTTAATTAAGTTGAATAAAATATTAGCCTCGATAATAAGAACTTAGCGTTCACTAAAAACAAAAACAGAACAGTACAATAGGGAAGACCAAAAGAAGCAAAAGCTTATGCTAACTTGTCCCTTTTTTTTGGCTGTTCATCGCGAGAATGAACCGAAATATTGACCACGACTCTGCATTGCAATTTATAAGCTGTGCGTCTTCTTGTAATCTTGTCTATTCTTCCCTAATAAAATTTCTTCGTTTTTTGGAATGGAAGGATTATATTAAACACACAAAAACTTACAGCAAATCAGGAGGGCAAGCCCTCGCATTTGTCACATCTGATAGAAGAAGTTCTTCTAATACAGTAGGAGGACTTAACATCAAATTGAAACCTAGGTGTACATCAAATGCTAGGTTAGCCATTGCATCAGCACCAAAGTTGGCCTCCCTGGCGATCAAAAAAAACTTGACCTGCCACTCCCTGTTAAGGAATGCACTAATCTCCCGTATCAGATCATTCCGGGAGGAGGACTGATTTGGAGTGGAATTAATCCATTCCAATGCTGTTGAAGAGTCCGACTCCAAAATAAAGCATTTTAAGCCTAACTTCCAAGCATCATGTAAAGCCCACAAGATACCCCATAATTCGGCTCGGATGGGTGTGCAACTTCCTAATGAGACAGTAAATCCTCTTACCCATTTCCCTTCATCATCTCGCAGGAGACCTCCTGCAGTTGCCTGGCCAAAATCGCCCCTGACTGCCCCATCAACATTGTACTTAAGCCACCCCTTTGGTGGGAGTTTCCACTCCGATTTGCTAACCTGATCAAGCTGAGGGACTAAACCATTCTTCATCAATAAGTCCCATCCTCGGTCAAAACTCGTCGCACAAGCAATGATGGAAGAAACTGGATGGTAGCTATCTGGATCTTCCTCCTCAAAGATAGCTTTATTTCGCCAATTCCATAATTTCCAACAAGTAGCAGCAAAAATAGTGCACCAGTTCTGGTGACCAAACTGGGTGAAGTCTGGTTTCAGATTCTTAAATAGCCATTCCTCCATATCATCAGAGAAGAAATCCCTGCAATCTTTTTTATTCGACATAAGACCACACCATACTTGTCTTGCATAATCACAGTCACGAACTACGTGCATACAGGATTCCACTTCCAATCCGCAGCAGGGGCATAAGGCCGAGTTTGACATCCGTCTAGAGGTTCTCAACTCATTGGTTAATAGCCGATTATTTCCCAAAAGCCAAAGAAAGGAGCATATACGGAAGGGTCCCCTCCATCGCCATATTCGTTTCCAAAGAACATTGGCTGGCACTTCTGATTCATCAGAAAGACAAGTATACGCGGAGGCAGTGGTAAATCTGCCTTTAGGTTCGTGGAACCATCTCAATCCGTCTTCTTGCAAACCTGGTCGGGGCGGCAGAATTGCCCACAATTTGGCAGTAACAGGAGAGGGGAGAAACCGATCGATAATAGGCCAATTCCATTGACCATCTGTCAACACCATATCAGCCACAGAGAGACTGCTTAAATGAGGAGGAACCACATGGGTGGCATGATCAATGAGCCTTAGATCCTGCTCAATCCATACATCTTGCCAGAAGCTTACCCTCCTTCCATTACCCACTTCCCATCCAACACCGGATAGGAGTGTGTTCCACACATCACATATCGCTTTCCAAAGGTTGGAGCCTCTTTTTTTTCCTAGCTCTTGGGGGATCACCTCCATATTTTTGATGTACTTACTGCGCAGAACTCTTACCCATAAAGACCCGGGATTACTCAACAGACGCCATGCCATCTTTAGAATTAATGCATCGTTGACTTGCCTCATCGGTCGCATGCCCAAGCCTCCACGCTCCTTTGGTAAACATAGTGCCTTCCAGTTGAGTAGGTGCACTTTACGCTGTGTTTCAGAGCCTCCCCATATAAACATTCTAGCGAGGCTGTCTATTCTATCACAGATTGATCTAGGCAATCTACAAGTTTGCATGGTGTATGTTGGCAAGGCTGAAATAACTGATTTTGTTAACGTTATACGCCCTGCCAAGGATAGATGGTTGGCTTGCCATCCATTCAATCTCATTTGGATCCTTTCAACTAGATATTCAAAAGTCTTCTTCGTTACCCTCCCATGAATGACTGGTACCCCAAGATATCTTTCGAGGTCCTTTGTTCTCTTGAAACCCGAGGACAAGCTGAGCTGTTTGGCAGTAGAGGGCTTTACATTTGGGGAGAAAAAGATTCGAGTTTTATCCTTGCTAACTCGCTGTTCGGACCAAGAGCAGAAATCATTAAGACAATTGGAGATGAGCTGGATTTGGCCCACCTCAGCTTTGCCGAAAAGCACTAAATCATCTGCGAAAAATATATGCGAAAGTGAGGGACCTCCACGACTTAAGGTGATTGGTTTCCAATTGCCCGAGTCAACCTCTCTTTGTATGAGATGCCCTAATCTTTCCATGCATAAGACGAAGAGATAAGGGGATAATGGATCCCCTTGTCTAATTCCTCGACTAGGCTGGAAAAAATCAGATTGAACACCATTCCAATTAACACGTAATGAAGAGGTGGTGACACATTGCATAATAGTGTCAGTAAATTTCCTTGGGAAGCCAGCATCCAACAAAGTATCCTGTATAAAGCTCCATCTCAATCTGTCATAAGCTTTTTCAAGATCTACCTTGATTGCCATGAGCCCTTCTCCTCCTTTCTTCTTCTGCCTCATTGTATGGACTACTTCTTGGACAATCACTATATTATCAGTTATCTGACGCCCGGGCACAAAACTACACTGAGTTGGGGCCACAAGATCATTGAGGAGCGGCTTGATACGGTTGACAATGATCTTTGTGAGTAATTTGTAAGTCACATTACACAGCCCTATGGGTCGGAATTGCTGGATTGTGCTCGGTTGGTCCACCTTTGGAATCAAAACAATAGAGGTTTGGTTCAGATTCGGATCCCAGGAGCCACCGGCAAACCAATCTTGAATGATTTGTGTCAAGCTTTGGCCCACAGTTTCCCACTGTGTCTAGTAGAACATAGCATGAATTCCATCTGGTCCAGCCGCTTTCAAGGGGCCCATTTGCTCCAATCCATTTTTGACTTCCTGATCAGAGATAGGGAGCACCAGCCGGTTCATAGCCTCTATGTTAGGGCGTGGAAAACAACCAGTAGGCAGTGGACTCTGACAAGAAGAGGGTTCTTCAGTATAAATTTGCATGAAGTATGACACCGCCACTTGCTGCAGCTCATCTTGTTTTTCAACCCAATCCCCATTCGTATTTTTTAGTCTGGTGATCCTGTTAGTGCTCTTCTTAAAGACTGCTGATGCATGGAAGTAAGAGGTATTCCTATCCCCAGCCTTAATCCACTGATTTCGGGCCCTCTGCGACCAGTAGAGTTCTTCCTGTAGAATAACATTATCTAATTCCAACCTCAACTCTTTTTCCAGATTAATCAAAAATAGGGAATACCGGCACTCCAAGGCCCGTTGAATTCCTGCTATGCGGGCAAACAATCTCTTCTTACGTTGTTGAATATTCCCAAAAACACAAACATTCCAGGTCTTCGCACTACTAATAAATTCCTGCTGAGAGTGGAGGAAATTACTGCCTTTTCGCCAAGCATCCTTGACCATTCGCCCAAAGTCCGGGTGGATCATCCATGCAGACTGAAAATGGAAATGATCGTGTGGATTTATTTTCCTCACTTGGGTATCCAGGTTCAACAAGATGGGTCTGTGATCCGAACAGAGTCTTGGTAGGTGTCTAACCAAAGCGTGAGGGAATGCAAGGAGCCATGCATCATTACACAATGCTCTGTCCAGCCTGCCTTGGTAGCCTCCCCCAGCCCAGGTGTATCTGGCCCCGGTAAAGGGTACCTCCAAAAGTTGGCAATTGCTCACGCATTGAATAAACAGTCTATTGCCCACACCATGTTGCATATAGCTATTAATTTTCTCCTTGCCTTGGAGAACTGCATTGAAATCACCAATCAGGGTCCATGGTTCTAAGACACCCGGACTCAAGGCTTCTAAGTTGTGCCATAAAAACTTGCGCCATTTTTCCTGCGGACTGCCATAGATGGCTGTGAGCAGGAAGGTTCTGTTGTTCATGGTAACTCGCATGTGGATAAACTGTGTGTGGGTAAATAAAACTGAGACTGAAGTAAATCTTTCGTCCCATAATACCCAGATACCACCCGCAAAGCCTCTAGCATCTGCTCGGTAAGAGTTTCGCCATCCAGTACCTCTGATTACCTGAGTTGCCTTTCTACCGCTAATCCGAGGCTCCAGAACAATTGCAATTCTCGGTTTATGAATCCTCCGTAACTCCTTCAACATTCTACAGAAGTCACTGTTACCTGCACCCTGGCAGTTCCATGCTAGGACAGATGACATAAAGAGTGCGTTAGTTGAGAGGTGACACGGCCGAGACCGCCTGTGCCACTGAATGAGTATCCACCGTGACCTCATCCATCAATGTATCACCATCTGATTGGGGGGGTTCTCTCCCTACTTCCGTAACCATTTGAACATCGGAGAACATAATGACATCAGACTGCCCTTGTGCATGCTCACGGCTCTTAAAATGTGGGGAAGGGTCTGTATTCACTGAATTAGGAATATCAGGGGGTTTAGTAGTGGTGAGGGGGTCCTCCCAAATGGGAGGGCCTGCTTGAGGAGTACGATGATTGTGGGAGGTGTAGGGGACATTGGTCGGGTCATGAATAGCGGTCCTTGGTTCAGCAACAATTTTAGAGTGGTCAGCTTCCGTGTGTGTGACGGCTGTGTGTCTGTTGTGGAAAATGGAGGGGGTCTGTTCCGGAGTAGGGGACGGTCGTGGGTGTGATGCTGGAGTGGCCGCTTTTTCGTTGTTAAGGTGGGGTCTGGGGGGTTGAATAACTGTAACAGGTTGTGAAAGTTGGTCTGTGTTGGTTCGGTCTGCAAGTGGAGGTCTTATGATGTTGGTCTGTGGTGTCTGGGCTGTAGAAGCTTTCTTGAGGAAAGTTTTGTTCTTTTGGGCTTGGAGTTTGGTCGATTTGGTGGTCTTTGCATGAAACACTAGATTAGCTAGATTTAGTTGAGTCTGTGGAGGGCTGGTGGAGGTGGAGGCCTGGTCTACAGTGATGGGTGATTGGGCCAGCGGTGAAAACCGATTACTGGGTCCTGGAAAGGGTCTACTCTGGGGGTTACCTGGATTATTAAGCGGAGAGAATCTTCTAGGCTGTCTTCTAGTACGAGGCGGGACCACCATCCACTCTCCTATCGTCGGTTGCTTCACAGTTACCGGGAGTTCTGCCCGTGAATGTCCACTCGCCGGATTTGGTTCAGACGGATTGGGAGCATCTTGATAGCGTTGGGTCAGACCTTCCTCCGTGCTCTCCACGTCCCTAACTCGCTCCGGACACGACAGTTGTGTATGGTCAGCTCGTCCACAAGTGAAGCATAATTCTGGGACTCCTTCATACACAACTTTGAAGACTTCATTATCAACTGTGATGACCCCTTTTAGAGGTTTGGTCAGATCCACAACTACCGCAACTTTTGCAAATCTACCTCTATCAGTACTGGTGGTTCTTTCATCGATCTTCACAGCACTTCCAACCATATCCCCCAAACCCAGTAGCACCTGCGAATGGTACCAGTCAAGGGGTATACCCTTAAATCTTACCCAGACCGTGGCCTTACCAATAATCCCATCCGTCGCCCTGAAATTGGGTGTCCATGGTTGTACCATCAAGGCGTGCCCAAAAACCGTCCAAGGCCTCCCTAGCAAAGCCTGCATAGTGTCCGAGTTATCCTTGAATCTGACTATGAAAAAATCATTCTCAAGATCGATCAAACGAAACGGACTTCTGGGCTTCCATAGATTTTGAATCTTAGATTTGAGCACCCGGAATCCGATACGTTTACCCAGTAACTTTATAACCACAGCGTTTTCCCAGGGTTTCCTCAATTTGGTCTTGAAGGACTCGCTTAATTTCATGAACGGGCCTCCTTCACCATCAGAGATGACTATATCTCCTTCTTCAGCTTCGGGTTCAGCTTCCTCCTCCCAAAGTTCTTCTATGGTTTCAGCGTTGTGGCCCGCAGCTAACATGGCTTTGTAAGACAAACTGGGGTCTTTCAATCTAGCTTCTTCCTCTGGATCGTCTTCTCTACACCTGATTTTCTTATTGCTTCGTTCAGCCTCCCTGTGATCAGTATCGCCACCAGCGGCAGCCGGCGATAGATCCATGAGCTTGCTTAAAAGAGCGGGGTTGTTGAGAGAAAATAACTTTTTAATAAAATTTCTTCGTTAGCATCACAAAAAAGGGGAAAAACAAATGAATGTCATTTGCTTTGTAAAACTTATGAACGCCTAAATCTCGGTCAAGCCATTGCCGAAAATGGTATGTGGGCTGATGTTCATGGCTTAGAATAATAATGAGAGAGAGAAACTTGAAGAAAATGCCTAGGGAATTGTTCATGAATTCTTTGTACAGGATATATATATAAGTCCTATCCTTAAGTTATAGAGATGTATATGAAACATAAAAAAAGTTATAGAGATGTTTTCCTCGTTGGATAACTATTAATTAAGAGGTATTTGTAAATCTTACATTTATTTTTATGTCAATAATTATCAATTTTTTAAAAACCATATCTTAGATTATTGTAACCACACCTGCGTGAAAATTAGTAAAAAAAAAAAAAAGAAGAAAAGAATGTACTATTTCTTTCTCACTTTTGCTCTCTCCCCTCATTCGGCGTTTTGGATACTTGAGAACACTAAAGTAATAATTATAAAGTACTTAAATATTACAAATTTTAAATATAAGTTTGAATAAATATCCCGTTACAATATAGCCAGGACTGTAGCACTAAACTCTAGAGAAAAATAAAGAAATGACTTCTGTCGGATGGGTTTCGGGATTCGCTGCTAATTAGGATCATGGCTTGGATAATCTTGCTTTATCTCATTACTCAAAGTAATGTTTGAGAATAAATGGAAGGCTAGGTGCCATTGGTGTATATAACATTCTTGCACATGTATTACCACAAATTCTTGCATCATTGATTGAGTCGTCTTTGGATGATGTTCTGTCGTCCTTGTTAAGCATTTTCTTTAAAATGCACACTTTCTGGCAAGATCTCATCTCCCTGCCTTGTGTCCTTACACGCTTCTTCATTTCATCTTCTAATATCTTATTTTCCAATTTGAGAACATCCGTCCACATAAGCTATTAGAGAACATATGGGGAATCACAATTCAGTTAATATCAAGACATGAATATATAATATAAATCCTAGACAACGAAAAGAACAATAAGAATGTAGAATACCACACCTTATGGCAATTCTCATCTTGAAGAGGGACATCATCAATTCTGCTGCTTGTCCGATGAACACCTTGTGCACATAAAATTTTCTCACACGCATCAACACATGGATTAGCGGCACCAGAATTCAAAGATGCCATCAAATCATCTGATAATTCTTCACCTTTTTCTAACATTTTATTCAAAAGACACAACCTCTTACAGGCTCTTGTTTCAGGCCCTCCAGTAACCTGTATCTTCTCAAGCCATGCGATCTTTTCTCGTACATATAAGTTGTCCTTTATTAAAGGCGTATACCTAATATCAGCAATAAATCAGCTTGTATTTCTATTATTATACGTTTGGAAACCAAAACCCTCGCAATTATTTAATGATAGGAATCCCTCCTAGACCTAGAGTATATCTTGTATCTAGTTGTGATTATGTGTAACTCTCTATGTAGTCTATCCTATTAGAGTTGTATCATATCATGTAACCTAACACAACATCTATTAATACAACGCATGGTGATCAGAGGAGGTCACCTGTTTACAAGTCTCTTCATGGTAGCGGAGCAAGTTGCTTCCTTCTGAGCCTGTAACATGTCCACCCTTTCTTCCTCCTCCTTTGACACCATTATCAATTCTTCTTCCTCTTCCCGTGAAAGCCATCCAGCTGCATCCACCATGTCCTCCTCCACTCACTCAGTCCTTAGTGTTAGTAATATTAAGCATTTTGTTCCTGCCACACTGGATTTTTCCAATTTTCTGGTGTGGAAAAGTTTGCTCTTTGCAGTGTTTTATTCCCACCAAGTCATGTATCACATTGATGGCTCCCAAAACCCACCAGCAAAAACTATTATTGATGAGTCAGGTCTAGTCACCCTTAATCCCCTCTTCTTTTCTTGGCACAGGTTGATAGCACTCTCGTTTCCTGGATTTATGCCACTGTCAATCCTGAAATTCTCCAACACATTGTCCGACCTGGTGTGATGTCTACAGCACGGGAGGTTTGGCTTTCGGTTGAAAATTTGTTTCATGCACATGTTAGTTCTAGATACATGGAATATAGGTCTGCGTTTACCCAAGCAAAGAAAGAGTCTCGGTCCATGTCTTCTTATTTGCAATATGTCCGCAACCTAGCTGATAGTTTGGATTCTATCGGTCGTTCCATTTCTGAAGATGATTTGGTCATGCAGATTTTAGATGGTCTTCCATCAGAATACTCTGATATTGTCACTATGATGACTTCTAAGTTTCCTCTACCCTCTTATCTACAGTTGCATTCTTATCTTCTTGCGCAAGAGTCTCGCTTAGATAAGACACGTCCTCTTCCTACTTCTTCTGCTACTCATCAAGCGTTTTTTACTCAATCAAAAGGGCGGGGTTATAAACCTAACTACCGTGGTAAACGAGGGAGACGGTCTAGTGGTCGTGGTTTCTATTCCGGTTCTTCTTCTCCTCCTACTTTTTCACCTTCCCCTCGGCCTTCCTCTCCCCGACCAACGTCCGATTCTCGTTCATCTTCCTCGATTTTAGGGCCTGGGCCAGTCCGCTGTCAGCTTTGTGATGGCATAAACCATACTGCAAAGCATTATCCTCAGTATGCGACTGTGTTACAAAATTTCAACAAGTCTTTTGTTGGTCTTCATGTGCATGATTCGCTTACATGGTTTGCAGATACCGGTGCTACTAGCCACATGACTAATAGCACTGATAATCTCGATTCATATAATGAGTACTTGGGCCCCGAACAGGTTCAAGTTGGTGATGGTAAGTGTCTTTCCATCACCCATGTTGGCACTAAGCTTTTTCGAGTTGGTTCACGTTTGTTTTCTCTGCGCCAGGTTTTGGTTGTTCCTTCTTTGCAAAAGAATTTACTTTCTGTCAAGTGTTTTGTACGTGAAAATGCTTGTTTTCTTACCTTTGATCCTATTGGTTTTTCTGTGAAGGATCCGCAGTCTCAAACCCTCCTTCGGTCCAATGATATGGGCCCTTTGTATGGGTTCCTAGGGCATCCGAATGCATTGGTGGCTGGTGTGACAAGCAAAGTTCGTGCTTCTCCCAACCTCTGGCATCAACGCTTGTGTCATCCTGGCCAACCTGTTCTTTCACATCTTCTGTAGTCTTTTCCACAATTTTCTACTTCCAATAAAACGTTAGAATTTTGTCATGCTTGTCAGCTGGGGAAGCATACTGTTTCGCCTTACCCACTGACAACAACAATTTGTTCTTTTCCATTTGAGGTTTTACATTGTGATGTTTGGACTAGTCCGGTTAATTCAATAAGTGGTTACAAATACTATGTTTTGTTTGTTGATGGTTTTACACGCTATTGTTGGGTTTATCCCATGCGACATAAGTTTGAAGTTTTTGATCATTTTGAACGGCTTTACACTTTTATTCAAACACAATTTCAATGTTCTGTTAAGTCCTTGCAAAGTGATAGAGGTGGTGAATTTTGTAATCACAAATTTGATGCCTTTCTCGTTGCAAAGGGCATCCAACGTAGGCTGTCATGTCCCTACAGCCATCAACAAAATGGTTTGGTTGAGAGGTTTCATCGCACTATTATTAATTCAGTACGCACCATTCTCTTTAATGCTAATATGTCTACTCGGTTCTGGGTGGAGGCTTTGCATTACGTTGTGTACACACAAAACCGTTTGCCTCATGTGACTTTGAACTGGCTAAGTCCCTATTAGTGTCTCTATCACACTCCACCATCTTTTGAACTCCTACGAGTTTTTGGATGTGCCTGTTATCCACATGATATGAATCCCTCACATAAGTTGTGTCCTCGTGCAACACTACATGTTTTTCTAGGTATCTCTTCCTCACATAAAGGTTTTAGATGCTATAATATTCAATTGGGTCGGGTAGTTGTGTCTAGGAATGTCACGTTTCATGAAACATTTTTTCCCTTTGCTCAAACTCTCTCCCAACAGGGTACATCCTCAGGTCCCGTCTTCAACCCATCTCGGGTACTTCAGTTGCAATCCTCTTTACGATTACCCTCATCTCCACCAGTGCCGTCTTCTTCACGTTACCAGACTCCTCCTCCACCACCAATACCTACAACTTCACCCACTTTAGCTGCACCTGAGCCCTTGTCGTCTCAACAACCAACACCAGTCCCTACTGATTTGTCCACATCAGCTGCACCTGAGCCTATGTCGTCTCCACAACAAATACCAAGCCTGACACTACCTTCCCTTTCTTCTTGTCTTGCACCAACACAAACCGAGCCTGACTCATCTTCTCTTCTCCCTACCCAGCTCACTCAACCACTGACTAACACTCATCCTATGGTCACTCGATCACGGGCAAGGATTGTCAAGAAGAAAAACAAAACTTCCTTGTTAACCATCACTACTCCCACCTCTGATCCAAAAACCTTTAATCAGGCTAAGGATGATGTCAATTGGCAAAGCGCCATGAAGGATGAGTTTCAGGCACTCATTCAACAGCAAACATGGACTCTTGTGCCACAACCTGCAGGAGCGAATGTGGTTGGCTCCAAGTGGGTCTACCGCCGGAAGTTCAAGTCCGATGGTTCGTTAGAAAGGTATAAAGCCAGGTTAGTGGCTCAAGGGTTCAGTCAAAAGGCTGGTGAAGATTATGATGAGACCTATAGTCCAATGGTTCGTCCGGCCACAATTCGGTTGGTATTCAGTGTTGCTTTGTCGAGAGGTTGGCCTATGCATCAACTCGATGTTAAGAATGCTTTTCTTAACGAGTTTCTCAAAGAAACAGTTTATATGAAGAAGCCACTGGGATTTCATGATTCAGCCTTTCCAAATCATGTTTGTCGACTCAACAAGGCCTTGTACGGTTTGAAGCAGGCTCCACGCGCCTGGTATCAGCGCTTTGCGAATTTTTTGCAAGCTCAAGGTTTATGCATCAGTTCAGCTGATGCATCTTTATTTACCTTTAATTCTGTTCAAGGCTCTGCTTTTTTATTACTCTATGTTGATGATTTCATCTTTACTGCTTCCACTTCGAGTTTGTTACGTCGTCTATTGACTCTTCTCCAAACTGAGTTTCTCATGACAGATCTTGGTGAGCTCAGTTTCTTCCTTGGTATTCAAGTGCAGTGCATTACCAGTGGCTTATGTTTGCATCAACGGCAGTAAATAGCTTCTCTTTTAGCAAAAGCTTGTCTTACTGAAGCAGCACCTGCTTTTACTCCATTGCCACCAAAACGAAGTCTTTCTTCTACTAATGGCGTTTTGTTGTCTGGTCCAGAACAGCAACTATTTCGAAGTCTGGTTGGCGGGCTGCAATATGTGACTTTCACTCGACCAGATGTCACCTTTGTTGTCAACTCTATCTGTCAGTTTATGCATGCTCCCACAACAACTCATTGGCAGGCCCTAAAACGTCTCTTACGGTACCTCAAGGGAACCATTGATTATGGGTTTCTTCTTCGACCGGTCAATTTGTCTTCCTTGGTTGCTTTTTGCGATGCAGATTGGGCAGGTTGTGTTGAGACCAGGCGCTCTACAACCGGCTACTGCATCTATATTGGAGCCAATCTTATTGCTTGGGCAGCCAAGAAGCAGCACACAGTTTCACGGAGTAGTGCCGAGTCCGAGTATCGGGCTTTAGCAACTACTGTGGCAGAACTCTGTTGGATTCGCAACCTACTTCATGATCTTCATGTACTGCCTGTGCATCCAATACCAGTACATTGCGACAATTTATCTACTACTCACATTGCTAACAACCCGATTCAACATCAACGAACCAACATTTGGAAGTTGATTTGCATTTTGTTCGTGAGAAGATAAAACAAGGGCTGGTCTCGGTACTACACATTGACAACTCCAAGCAACAAGCTGATGTTTTTACTAAATCGCTTGGCACCAACTCTTTTCAATCTCAGCGAGCCAATCTGAGTTTGGTCTCGCAGCCCCAGCTCAGATTGAGGGGGGCTGATAGGAATCCCTCCTAGACTTAGAGTATATCTTGTATCTAATTGTGATTATGTGTAACTCTTTATGTAGTCTATCTTATTAGAGTTGTATCATATTATGTAACCTAACACAATATCTATCAATACAACGCATGGTGATCAACACGCAAACCAATATGCTCATTGGAGGGGAAAAAAAGAAGAAGAAAGAAAGCAGATTATTCTTGATGGGTGAATATCTTATAAAATTATTTTTAGATAAGTACAGCTAAATGATTCTTGCCACCTCAACGATAATTTAAACTGAAGTCAAACAAATAAAAACCTAAGGTATTGTTTCGATATAAAAACCTAAGGTATCGTTTCGATATAAAAACCTAAGGTAATCGGTAGTGTTAAAGTTTTGCTCTGTGTTGCTTTATATATATAAGACGATGAATTTTACATATTATATGAAATATTTACAGTGAAAGAAAGCATTCCAAATAAATCACGATTGAGCCCTGCAGCAACCTGATGCTAAAACAAAACCCCTAACCTAAATCACGTTCACATTCTTTTGAGAACCTACACAATCATATTCTTTTTTTTTCTTTTTCATATACACAAATCATATTCAAGCAATTGATGAAAAAAAACTTACCAGAGTGACATGATGTGAAAATTGATGTGTGAGGTTGATTAATTGCGCTAGCTGCTGCTTAATTTGCTTTGCCGCTGTTGAAAGTAGCCCTACTGGTTTGTTTTCTTTTTTGCTGAAAACAGTATTGTGTAGAGGCTCTTAAGTTATGAGGTAGTGAACTTGTTCAACAAGAAAAATGTCAAAAGCGGCTTTTCTAACTTGATACCCTTATTTAATTAAGTTAATAAATTTGAGCCCGGTTTTAACAAGAATACTTTGACCATTCATTAAAAACAAAAACAGAATAAGGAAAGAGTAAAACAAGCTCAAGTTAACTTGACATTTCCGTTTCAAACAGGCCCTTACTTGTCCGTTTCTTTTTTTTTTTTTTTAAAAGAGAACGCAGTAACTTGACATTTGTTTGTTTGTGGAAGTCCAATGGGCTTCAAAGCATGTGATTGGCCATTCTCTTATTTTATGTAGTTTACTACTTGTTTTTGTTTTTTTTTTTGTTTCTTTAAATGAATTCTTAAAAGATGATAAAAAAAAGATCAAAAAAAAAATATGATCAATCGTCCATTTTGAAGAACACTAGTTCGCGAAAATGAAAGTTCACATCCACAAATTGACAGTTGTAACTCTTGGACAAGTAAAAAAAGGAAAGATGGAGATATACAATAACTCAGGAAAAGCACCAAAAAGAAAAAATAATAATATAAACAATATTTCCCGGTAAGCATCGAGCAAATAAAGATCATAGATCTCGTAGATGATAGACAAAACCAAACTAAGCCTCCCAAGATCAATGGAAAACGAAGACCACATGAGCATAGATTTAAATCCCAAAATACTGAACAAAGTTTGCGGTAGAATTTAATTGATCTCTTTCATTTTCGCTATAAATCATGGGGTTTTCGGGTTTTTTGGGCCCCTATGTTTAGTGGTTTGGCTAATTTGGTACCCCGACTTTTTTTTTTGCCGGACATATACCCCGAGATTGCATGGACAGGCCAAACGTATACCCCTGGTCAGGCACCTGCTGATGTGGAGGCTGCCCGGGGTATTTGCGCGTGTTACTGTAGCAAAACGACGTCGTTTTAGAGGATTGACTTTGAGTGAAGTGGGCCCCACTAAGCCACCTGTTTCCAACGTGGCATGAAACGACGTCGTTTTCTCACTTAAAACGACGTCGTTTTGCTACAGTAACACGCGCAAATACCCGGGCAACCTCCACGTCAGCAGGTGCCTGACCAGGGGTATACGTTTGGCCTGTCCATGCAATCTCGGGGTATATGCCCAGCTAAAAAAAAAGTCGGGATACCAAATTGGCCAAACCACTAAACACGGGGGCCCAAAAAACCAAAAAACCCATAAATCATGTAAGAACAAAGTTTCAACAATCGCATACAATAAACAACTAGTGTTATTTAAGTGAAAAAGAAAAGAGATGGGTACCCTACAACAAACTTTTCTTTACTCTTCCAAATCGAAAAAGCAACAAGAATCAGGAGAAAGATAGACAAAAAGTCGACGTGTTGTTTTTTTTAATAAATCGATAGACATTATTAGACTTTATTAAATCAACGAGGATGACTTTTGTAATTTTGTAATCTTTTATCATCAATAAATTCTATAGTAAGCATCGAAAAAAAATGTGGGCTGATAGAAGGTCTTCTAAGTCCAAAATCTTTTAATTGAAAAGGATGGGGTTGGAAGGCCGAACTAAAAGCCTTCCTACACTAATCAATAAATCTTTTAATTGTTGATTGTGATCTGGTTGTTTTCCAGATGTACCCAAATTCCTTATTAGTGGAACAACTCTGTTATCATAAAAAAAAAAGATTAGATCATACAGAACCTATTAAATTAAGGAAAAATAAAACACAAGTACAAAAAATTATAGCAAACCCGAGCTGGGACGCACTTTATGAACTCGGCCTTTTATCTTTGTTTGGGCCCTGCCCCTAGTTTTTTCCTCTTATTTCTGTTTTCTTTGGTTGGTCAGTTCCTTGTCAACTCTACTTTTTACTGTATGTAAATTCTGTCAACATTTTATAAGATTTCGATTAGCATCAGAGAAGAATAAAAAGCTATGGCTATACACAAATGACCCTCCTTCCCACTTCCCCAACCTCTTAAACCTTACTACACTCTCAAGATCAGAAAACCCTAAAATGATGTTCGCTAGGAAGTTCAGTTGTTCCATTCCTGCCACGACCGCTCTCCTCCGCACTAGCCACCACCCCCCCACTCGCACTCCCCTCCCCACAACCAAGCCCTCTAACTTCACCACCCTCCTTCCCACCCACCACCATCGCCTCATCTCCCTCCTCCGCACACCCAGCACCCACCCTCATTTGTGTTGCTCAACCTCCAAACCTCCTGCCAAGAAGCTTGAGGAAGAGGAGGAGCAGCCTGTCATTGTTGTTCGAATCCTTGTAATTCGGCCAAGCACCACCACATGGTTCCTGTTCAAGAGCCTAATCAACCAGATCTTTGATTGCATTAGAGATCTGGCTAACGTGTACGTCATCTTTCAACACCTTCTGGACAAGAAGGCTTTCGGCGTGGTAACTCTGTTCGGTGTGGGTGCGGTCACAACTCACCTCATACTCTACGTGAAGAAAGACGTTGTCTTTCTCCGGGAGTAGAGGAAAAAGATAAGCAATATATGGGTAAAAAAGTTTTTCTTGTCCCTTCACTTTTTTACTTTCGCATTTGTTGTCCCTCTTCCTTTTTTTTCACTCAACATGTCCCTGAACTTACATTTTACCGGGCCACCATGTCCTTGTTACTCCCAGCAGCCGGTTTGTACGTGTGAGGCTGACACGTGTCCGTGGGGCCCACTTTAGCCGAATTTGTTTTTCTTTTTTTCTATTTCTTTCCTAATTTCTATTTTCCGGAATTTTTCTTTTTTTTCTCAAAATACTTAAAATCCTATTTTAATCAAATAATTCAGTTTTATATTCTTTTATTATATAATTGGAATAATTTTTTTACTCTCTTTTTTTCTTTTCTTTTTTGAAGGCCATAGCCACCGACAATTCCCCACCGCCACCCATCCCGAGCCAACCTGCATCGCCTCTTCTCACTCGCCAGCAACCCCGGCCTCACACCACCAGAAACCCGACCACCGCACACATGTAGCTTCCGTCCACCATCGTCCAACCTGCAACCTAACACATGACCCCAACGCCGCCTCAAACAACAAGACATAGTCGCCATCATATCAACACACCCAAACCCGATTAGACACAGAACCAAGCTAATCGAAAAGAGAAAGAGAACAGGGAAGAAAGGAGGCGGCGACGCATCTCTTACCGAGCGACGACGGCGCGGACTCGCCTCGGCTTCTCCGCCTCTCTGCTCGATTCGCCACCTGACGCAGAGAGGAGTGGACGACGATAAGAGAAAGATGAACGGCAGCAGTGGCTCTAGAGCCCCGCCATCATTAATCAAGGAGCAATTAGGAGCAATTGAGAAAAAAGAAGAGGAACGACGAAGAAAAAAAAGGTGAAGAAGAAGACCGGTGAGTAGTGACCAGTGAAGAAGAAGAGAGGAAAAAAGGAGGGCGATTCGCTGCTCACCTCGGCTCGGCGTTGTCGTCGGGTGGAGGGGCGCGACGGAGAGAGAGTAGAGAAGAAGGGGCTGCTGGCGGCGGCGCGACCGCGTGCACAGGAGAAGGAGGCGATGGTGGTGCTGCACGCGGTGGTGATGGTCGGCGGGTGAGACGGCAGTGGAGGAGTGAAGGGGAAGAAGAGAAGATGGGGGTGTGTGACATCGTTTTGGGGGTGAAGAGGGGTTGTTTAATTTCTTAAATAACAAAAGAAAAAGAGTAGGAAAAAAGGTAAAGAAATATTGTATTAAAATGTTAGTTAAAAAAGGAAAGAAAAAAAAAAGAGAAAAGAAGGGAAGAGAAAAAAATAAAATAATAGGTATAAAGTGGGGCCCACTTTACACATCAGTAACTACCGGCTGTAGTAAGGAAAAAGGACAAGGTGACCCGGTAAAACGAGACTTGAGGGACATGTTGAGTGAAAAAAAAAGAGAGACAACAAATGCGAAAACAAAAAAGTGAAGGAACAAAAAAAAAAATTTTACCGCAATATATGTCACTTGAAAAATTTTACGTGTATTTATAAATAATCAAAATTTGACAGGCTGTCCGAAATTATCAAACCGTGGGAGGTTTGACAGGCTGCAGCTTGTTCTCCTCTTCTTCCTCCAACTTCTTCTTGGGTTTGGGAGATCTTGCCAAGACTCCCAAACTCAAGAAGAAGACTCCTAAATCCTAGATTGGCTTATTGTCCTCTTCAATATATTTTTTTTTTTTATAAAACTGTCTTTGTTTTATTAAAACAAGGACAGTTTTATAAAACTGTTCTTGTTTTATTAAAACATTAGAGAATGGATTCTTCAACTCAAATCGCTAATTACGTTGTTGTTCCCTCAATCTTTGAATAACAACTATTAAGTTTTTTTTTGTTTTTTTTTTATATAAACGAGATTTTATTATGTAAGGGAATCAAACAATATGTAAGACGTTTACATATTATGTTATAACTGTGATATATATGTATTCATATACACATACAACCGAACTCCTACCTACTGTACGTAATGTGTGGATTGCAATTATATTTTGGCTTCCAGCTAGGTGATTGACTATAATGTTTTGTAGAACAGTTTCCTATCAAAACATTAAAGAGGAATTACATGGTTAAAGCTTAAAAATGAAAGGATGAGAAGAGAAGGAAGGACGAATAGCATATAAAATACAAGAAGAATTAGAACAACAAAATATGCATGTAATGAAGTTTGATCTTCTTTGAAGATTCAGTTTTGCCAAACTCGTGTTCAACCAGAAATTTACAAATGAAATGAAGTTTTGACTGGGGAAATTAACTGAGTCACACTTAACCGGGCTCAACTGACCGCGAGTTTAACAACATTGGTCTAGATGCGTTGCTTTGTATTTTTTTTATGCTAAGGATAGAATTTATTAATGATAAAAGATTACAAAATTACAAAAGTCATCCTCGTTGATTTAATAAAGTCTAATAATGTCTATCAATCTATTAAAAGAAAAAACACGTCAACTTTCTGTCTATCTTTCTCCTGATTCTTGTTGCCTTTTCAATTTGGAAGAGGAAAAAAAATAGTTTTTTGTAGGGTACCCATGTAACCCATCTCTTTTCTTTTTCACTTAAATAACACTAGTAGTTTATATGCAATTGTTGAAACCTTTTTACTTACATGATTTACAGCGAAAATGAAGAAAATATCCGGTATACCCACTTATCTTATTTATGGTCCGGTAGTTCGAGAATAAACCCCGGCTTTTTCCGAAGATTCCCGGACCCGGAAAAATCCTAACTTGGTCCGTAAAATCCGCAGAAAATTCCCGAACGTGGGGCCATGCTCGATTTCGGAATCCAATACTCAATTTACCATAATTTAATTACCCAAGATTAAAAATCAATGGTAAATTACTGTACATTAACTTAAACAGTCCCGGTAAAAATGAAATTTTTACCTGGGCTGTTACAGTTATTGTACATCTCCATCGTTCATTTTTATTTTATGTAGTAAAGTAGTAACTACGGCTTCATTACGTTTTACCCCCCTGAACTTTCAGTCAAAAATGGATCACCCCCTGTACTAAAAAAACCGGTTTTTAACCACCTAAACTTTCTAATTCCGCGGCTCACCCCCTACGGTTGACCCGATTCCGTTTCCGTTATGAGATTTAACGGAATTCATGGATGAAAGACACGTGACAATATCTAGTCCATTTAATAATTTCTTTACTTTTTACAAAATTAAAAAAAGGAAAAAGATGAAAATAAAAAAAAAAACAAATAGGAAAAACAAAAAAGAACAAACACAGCTCATCCGCCGCCTCCTCCTCCTCCACCCCCTGCCGCCTCCTCCTCCTCCCCACCAAAAATTCCGGCCAAAGTCTACACTTCTCTGCTTGGAAGTTTTACCACCACCCCTACGTTCCTCTTCCCCTGCTGCCGCCGGCCCCTCCTCCACCACCCCTGCCATCGCAGCCACCTCTCCCTCACACTCAAACACCTCTGCTCAAGCCACGGTCCCAAGATCCATGGGCTTCTTGATGTTCTGGTGGCAAGCATACAAACTCATCCCAACCCAAGTTGAAAACGCACGCTGAATTTTTAATTAGGTTAAAGAAAAATTCATTTGGGATGAAAGGAGGGTAGCGGTGGTGGTGTTGTGGTGGTCATGGTGGTGGTGGCGGTGACGATTGGTGGAAAAAGGATAGGGGAGGAGGAGAAGTTGGGGAGGAAGATTAAAGAGGATGGTGGTGCTCGTCCGGTTGTGGCTTTTAATTTTTAAAAGAAAAATTAATTTGGACAGATGAGAGGAGTGTAATGGTGGCGATCTTGGCGGCCAGAGCAGCCGTCGTTAGGTTTTGCAGAGGTGTTAATTTTTTTATTTTCTTTGAACTTTGAGAAGATTAAGGAGAGAAATAAAAGAAAAAATAGGATTAGATGTCTAATTTGAATAAGATTAGATGATAATTATGCTTGAAGAGGCGTCAGGTGGAGAAGGGAGAGGTGAAAGTTGAATTGTAAAAGAAAAATAACTTGAGTAGAATTTTTTTGCCTTTTTTGTAAAATAATATTTTTTGAGTAAAATTGTTTTTCAACTTTTTCTGTATTTTTTTATGAGTAGAATTCTTTTTTCATTTTTTGTAAAAGAAAAAATTGTTGAGAAAAAGAAAATAATATTTTTCCTTTTTTGTGGAAAGAAAATAATGTTTTGTTGAGTAGAATTCTTTTTTGCCTTTTTTTGTAAGAAGAAAATAATATTTTGTTGAGCAGAATTTTTTTTGCCTTTTTTGTAAAAATATAATTTTTTATTGAGTAAAAGTCCTTTTTGCCTTTTTCTACAAAAAAATTGAGTACAATTCTTTTTTGTAAAAAAAATTGTTGAGTAAACTTTTTTTCCTATTTTTCGTAAAGGAAAATTAATTTTTTGTTTTGAGTAGAATTTTTTTGTTTTTTTGTAAAAAAATAATTTTTTCAGTAGAATTCTTTTTTTTCCTTTATTGTAAAAAATTAATTTTTTATTCAGTAGAATTCCTTTTCGCCTTTTTTGTAAAAAAATCTTTTTAGAGTAAAATTCATTTTTGCCTTTTTTTGAAAAAAATTTTGAGTAGAATTCTTTTTTGCTTTTTTGTGAAAAAAAATTATTGAGTAAATTTTTTACAACTTTTTTCGTAAACATGTCACCTATCTATACTTTCCGTTAGAATCAATTAACCGGACTTAAATCAACTTACGGAATGAGGTAAAATGCGGAATTAGAAAGTTTAGGGGGTTAAATACTGGTTTTTTTAGTACAGGGGGTGATCCATTTTTGACCGAAGGTTAGGGGGGTAAAACGTAATGAAGCCTAGTAACTACATAAAAATAAGAGAATGGGCCAGTCACATGCTTTGCAGCCCACTGGACTTCCAGAAACAAGGGTGGGGCATATATTAGGAAGGTCCAAAAGATTACAAACTTGATTATGAACGATACGACTAATTACCCTCGGCCAAAAAGAAAAAAGCAATAGTAATTGCCAACAAGAATATCATGTTTTTCTTTTTCTTTTTTTTTTTGATAAAACAAGAATCTCATGTTAAAATGTTACTCTACTAATAATAAGGGTTTTTCGAACAAATACTAATAATAAGGTTGGTTTGTCAGTTTGCTAGGTTGGTTTCGCGGGTCGGCTATGTCAGTTTGCTAGGTTGGTAGGGCAAGTGCCATTGGTTTGTCAAGAATGTGTTGTATGCGCACCAATGGCAACTTGCGATCCAGAAATTTTCAAGCATTACTCTTGAGTAATGAGAGAAGGCTTGCAAGATGAAAGCGACGAAACCTATCCGCTAGAACCCATTTATTCATTTCTCCATAGAGTTGTGCTACAATCCTGGCAATTATAACAGGAGTAATATTTAAGTACTCTATTATTATTATTTGGTGTTCTCTAGTAACCAAAACGGAATCGGGAGAATAGAGCGAAAGTAGAAGGAATACTACAATTTTTTGTTGATAAGTGAGAAAGAATACTCATATGAGATATCGTACACAAGCAATCTAAAATGCATCGACTGGGAATCTTCCATTCAACCGTAAGATATACAATACCTCTGAATTGTTACCCAACGAGGAATACATCTCCATAACTTTTTGGAGAAGGGAATCTTACTTTTTTAGTTAATTACTCGCTAATAAGAATTTCTCACTTGCGCCGCGGTACCAGAGCCAGAGCTAGACTGGTTGAGTTGTGTCAGCAATAGAAAAATGGTTAACTGTCCTTCTCATAAGTAATCAATAGCTATGTGCTAGAATAGCAAAAGGAATCTGCATCGTTAACAATCTGTGATTCATGGAAGATATGCTCTTCAGGACCCTTTTTAACCACAGAAGGTTAAGAGTGCGCAAGTAATTAAGACCAAAAGGGACCAGAAATAAGCAATACAAAAGAGTGAACTGCAAAAGCAAGTCTACAAACAAAGACATTGATCAGTCTACATAAACATGAATATCGTCTAGAATCTTAACTATCATTCACAAGGTGCATATTATCAACGAATCAAAGTCTAGTAATTTTATCTATGGCCTAGAGATTTCCCATCCTGATGCCAGTGTCTCTACCATACGGAGGCTGATTATCATTAGCCTTGGAATAGCTAACATAGTAAAGCTCGGATACTATCCCTGTTAGGACCATGAATGCAGCTCCAGCCACAAAAACTCCTTTCCTCACTTTCTTGCATGAATGAGAAAGATCTGACAAGTACTTGGTGTGGTAGGCATTCCTAACCGAAGCTGCCAATAAACAGACCCCAGCAATAAAGAAGAATACCCTGCAAGTGATGAATAGCACAATTGGCCATGCCCTGGATCCACTAGGTCTCATAGCCTCACAGCAGCACAAGCATCGACTAGCCACCATTATAAGGATTTGACTAGCAATTAGGAAAAGCAATGAACCCACACCCAAACCAGTAGCAATATCTGAATCGTAACGACAGTAGTGATCATTACCCCATTCCTTCTCTGTTCTGCAGCACCAGCTAGCGCAAAAGCAATCAGATTAAGCACAAAGACCACAACCAGTAACAGTGTGGAAGCCATCTCTCAAGACCCACCGAACATCTCCATAACTTGAGGGTAGGACTTATATATCTTGCACAAAGAATTCATGAACAATTCTCTCAGGAATTTTCTTCAGGTTTATCTATCTCATTATTGTTCTAACCCACGAACATCTGCCCACATACCATGGTCGGCAAACATATTGGAGAGAAGCACATAAGGACGCTAGTTAGTGGGCGGAATCTTGCTGTATTAACTACTCGGCAATGGCTTGCCCGAGATTTAGGCGTTCATAAGTTTTACAAGCACTGAGCAAGTCCTCTAATTAAATGATATCATTCGGTTCAATATCATTCCTCCTATCAATTGCCTCGCTGCTTCTACTTGTCCTGACCTCCAAAGGATGTCCACCATGCGTCCACAGTGTTGCATCTTCGGCTAGTTGTAGAGAACTCTTTTGGTAAGCTCAAAACAAATCATACCTTCCTTCAGTAATCCAGCATGGCCACATGAGCTTAACAAGTCAACAAACATTATATCATCTGGTTTGACAAACATCCTCTCCATCTCCAAAAGCAAATTGAAAGCCAATTCACCCGAGCCAGCAATAGCTAACCCCTCAATCATGGCATTCAAGTGATCAACGCGTTTTTCTTTTATCTGTGTTACCCACATTTTGAGTACATGCCAATTAGGGCAATGCCAAGTTTCCTACCCAAGGAAAATCCATTTTCCATGTGAGAAAGGAATGTATTGCCCTTGCCACCCCTTTTTCGATATGTCCTAACTAGGCAACTGCAGAGAGTGCAATCAGGAACGTCCCTCTCAGGAAGAGACCAATTTGTGCATAACAACCAGTCATCATACTATTACACACACACAACGTCTCTCTCGGGCATTTCATCAAACAGACTCTTACCGCTCTCAAGCCAGCCAACTCTTCCACAAAACCGAGTCTCTGCTCGGCATTCTATCAAACAACTGGCGTGCAAGCTGCAATATGATCTAATCTTCGTTTCTACTGGAATTTATAACCAGAATTATACGTACCCTACAATTCCATTATTACACTTTTTAAAAAACATGTTTTATCTGATATGTTGGCTGTTCTAACCCTCCTTGTATCTTTTATGCCGATTCGTCCTTCCTTACCCTTCTTATCCTATATATCATTTCTAACCTCTTGCTCTCTAATGTTTTAATTAAACGACAACTGTTCTATCAGAAAAAATCTAGTCGATCGGTCCTCTAGATAGAAGCCAAAATAGAATTGCAATCCACACACAGCTTGTATATGAATACATATATGTATAAACGTCTCACAAAAAAACTTAGGGTTGCTATTTGAAGTTCACGGAACATGAGCTTAGTGATTTGAGTTGAAGAATCCATTCTCTATAGGACCCATCCCTGGATGAAATTCGTCTCGCCAGCCAAGCTTTTTGTATCAGATGGTCCTTCTTCACCAGGAGCATAATGATGAGGGTACCTGCATTGCATTAACACAAAAAAGGAGCACATTCCTTCGTCAGTTACTTATGATCTTCACCAAACCCTATATACTATAGAAAGATGAGCAAAGAAACTGTATAAGACGAGAGTTGTCAGGAATTAGGAGGGTACCCTATTTGTAAGACAGGGCCAGGGTCACACTCCATTGGGTTGGATTGAGAAGGATGCACATGGTAGCTGCTACTTCCATCTGCTGCACCAGAACTCCACAGGTCTTGAATGGCTTTAAGATTCTGTCCTTCTGCTTCAAGCTGAAGTATACACATAACAGAGGAGAAGCAGAGAGATTAAAAAATTGTCAGCAAGTAGGAATCTTCAATTATATATCATGAGAACTCATAAGATGGAAAGCACAACCTTGAACTTGAGATGCTTGTTCAAGTCTCCAAGGTGACGTTCCTGCTAATGTAGAGCAGAAGATGAGAGCCATTAAGGAATGTAATAGAGGTTAAGGAACAAGTTCTAATTGTATAGGGAAGAGTCGAAAAAGAAAGGACCGTGAAAATACTGAAGCAATAGAAGAAATGGCTCTAATGAATCGAAAACAAGTCAGCTATTTGCACCAACATGGCATTTGAGCTTGCTTACCTTTTTGCGCAGGTCTTCCATTTGCTCTACCATTATCTGCGTCTACAGTTTGGAAAAGAGGAAAGTACTGTATATATCAAATATATTCCTTGTATAAACTAACTAACATGGCATTATTCCTTCCACAGATAATCATGACATAAAGAAGTGGAATCCCCCATAATGAAGCAAGCTACCTTTCTCTGCCTAGCAAGGGTTAGAGCTCCTTCCAGTTGTTTCTCAAGATTTTGCAGCTCCTTCACACTCAAGGGTCCAAGATCCTCTCCAAGCAAATGCCTAAATAAATTCTTTGTTAGTTATTATATTTGTTGGAGGTATATATAAAGAATCAGGAGTTCTCCAACCTTTGAGTGCGTTGAAGAGATTCATATTTTGCCTTCAGTTTTGTTACTTCATGGTACCAACCCTGCAATTGTAACAAAAAAAACAAGGGGTAGCATGATCAAGGAAAGGCACAAATGCAAAAGGAAAGGGAAAGAAAAAGAAGCAAGACCATTTATAAAGCATAGCTGGTGGGAGTCACCATTTATTGTTTGAAATATTTAATGGACGAAAGAGCAAACCAATGAATCACTAAAAAAGAAAAAGAAAAATATGAGAGAGCACATCAAAGTTGATGATGTCTAATCAGAAGTAGATCAGGACAGGCTTGTAAGAGGAAGTCAGCAAACACAAACCTGTGTTTCACGTTCAATGGCGCTGTCTTGGGGAGCGATGCAACAACGTTGGTACCTCTCCAGAGTCTTGGCTACACTGCAAGACAAGACAAATCACTATTCGGTGAATAGATGAAGGCAATTCAGAGAACTAAACAAAAATAAAAATAAAAGCCCTAAGAACACTAGCTAGTTCGTGAATATATATGAAACTTCACATCAACAAGTTGATAGGTTTAACTCTTGGACATTTAGATTGGACAAGTAACAATGCAGATATGATGAGATTCCTGATCTCAGAAGACAATAACTTTGGACAAGCACCAAACAAGAAAAAATTACAGTACAAACAATATTATAGATCATAGATATAGATATACAAAACCAAATTATGCCTCCAAAAACCAATAGAGAAGAGAACCAAAGAACATAGATTTTCACACCCAAGTCCCAAAAATAATGAATTAACTACTTGACACAACTTCCAACCTAAGCACCTCGAACAAAGTTCTTGAAATTTAGTCCCTGGCAGAGTATATATATTTACGTGGTCGATTTTTATCACTCATCAACCAACAACGAAAATGGGATTGAAATGAACTTTAAGTTTACTCTTCCACTCTTTTCCTAGCAGGCTAAAATGAGTAAAATTAAGTACATATGACCTCTAATTAATAATACTGGCCTAATTATCATCATCCATACCATATTACTAATTACTGAAGTTACCACTTTGGTACCACTGGACTTATAAACATGTCCGGAGGAATAAGGACCACTGGGATGGCATAAAGAGGTGGCTGCCTTATACAGAAACACTATGACTAGAATTTACATACATATACACTACAGTACCAAAATTGATTATTAGGGCTGTTTTTATTTCCAACAATAACATGCTTTATTCTACGGTTTTCTTCTTGCCGAAACGATGTAGTTTGTTGTAGAATTCTATTACTCTCTTCTTTTGCTATAAATCATGTAAGAAAAAGGTTCAAGTCTTGTATTAAAAAAAAAGACTAGGAAATTAATAAAAGAGTAAACCACGAATGTAAAATTTTAGGCTAAGAGATAAAATTAAAACCACAGACCAGTCTTTGCTTTGTCAGAAGAAGCTAAAATTGAAGTCTTCAAAGAATTGTATGGCCTACAGTACTGAACTGAAGTTCATTTGGAAAAGAAGAGTAAAGGTCAGTTAATTCCAAGAACCAGAAGATCAAGGGAATCTCCTTGCACTGAATGATTAATACAAGCTCTTTGTCCAGGGGTATGGCAGAAAACCTAAAAGAACACAAAAGAAACTAGGAAAAGCCAAAAGGGAAACCAGGAAACCCTAGATCTTGCACGGAGGTCCAAAAGCAACCTCCTGATCAGTGATTGAAATCACACAAAACAAAATGATGATCTGAATCGCACATACAACTCAGGTTTTATTCAAGTAAAAAAGAGATGGGTACCCTATATAAATAAACCCTTCTTTTCCCTTACAAACTGAAAAGCAAGAAGAACTCAAAAAAAAAAACTGAAAAGCAAGAAGAACCAGGAGAAAGAAAGACAAAACGGCAAAGGCCATGACGAGGAAAACGTGTCGATTGGTGATTGGAAACACACTGAAAGAAAACCCAGATTTCTAATTATCGATCCTAAGTTAACGCATTTGAACAGCCAAACACCACCAAGTTTGTGACAAAAGGAAAAAAACCAGAGGGTAAAGGAGGAGACTTTGGAGTGAGAAAGGAAAATTGTCAAGTGAATTTTGAAGAAAAAGGAAGAGTTCACAATCTGGCATGACAAAATGGATATGATATCACAATTAGTATAGAAGTGAAGATACAGAGAAATAATGTTCAAACAAGAGATACAGCTGTGCTTACAACCTTTAGAACACAACAAAATGGCACAAATCTACAACATATACACACAGAGTTAACACAAGAAAAAGCTAGCTAGGGAAAGGAGTGATCTTTAGCAGAAGAAACATGTGATTCTTACAGATATGTTTTGACAATGGATATATAGAGCTAGCTACCATGAAAAAAGAAAGACCAAGGAGAAAAGAAAAGACATATACATACATGAAAGAGCACAGAAAAGAGAAGCTAGCGAGGAGGAGGGCAAAATACCTAGAGCTACCAAAGTCATAAACTTTTCCTCGGCTGGAGAAGATGATGAGTGCAATCTCAGCATCACAAAGCACGGAGAGCTCGTGAGCTTTCTTCATCAACCCATGTCTTCTTTTGGAGAAAGTGACTTGCCTGTTGATCTTGTTCTCTATCATCTTCAGCTCAACTCTTCCTCTCCCCATCTTAATTTTCTCTTCCAGTGGTGCTGTTCAATGTGAAGAAGATATGATTAAGATTATATATGGTGGGTTGTTTGTGGACACTGTAACTCTATATAATGTAACTAGTGGGTTATAGCTTTTTAGGAACAAGAATGGAGAAGAGACCAAAGGGAGGGTAAACGCACTACCTACTGAACATGATGAATAATTGTCTTGCAGAGGAGTGGAAGTTAGGAGTAAGACTAGTGAGTAAATAGAGAAGGAACAGAGAGAAGGAAGGATTCTGGATCTTTTAGTCTTACAATAAAATGGAAACCCACCTTAGCATTTGCTTCTCCTTTTTCTTATTCTCTTTTTCCCCATTAGTAATTTTAGCAAAGTCTCTCCTCCTTTCTCTCACCACCCCTGTAATTGCAGGTTACCTTCAGTTCCTTGGTGAAAAAGTTACTTTCCTACCCTCTACTCTAAGGCGTGAAACTCACGCTCTCACTCTCTACGCTCTTCATAAAAGGCATAAATCCTAATTTTACCAATTGTATTTTACTCAATTGGCTGGCCTGTGATTTTTTCATTTATCAGAACACCCTGTGCTTTAGTTTTGGTCAATCAAAAATTTGTATTGTTAATTTTGATCAATTTAGCACTTATGTTTGCAGATTTAGATCACTGTACACATGGAGTCAAATTAAATGGTTGAACTATTAAGCAACCAATAACGATGTGACACATCTTTTAACTTATATCCAGAATTAAATGTTTTTGGAAGATGAGTATTTTTAAAAAAATTAAAGAAGAAAAATATTTAAAAAATAGATGAAAAAAAAAAGCACTTACCTAAAAGTTAACCGGTTGAGGTACCAATTTATTTTTAAAATAAAATTGGGGGTGGGCAAAATGTATTCAACCCATGATCTAGGCATGCATCATGATTCCAATGTAGTTGATATTGCAGGATTAATTTAAAGTACTCTTGAAGATTTATTCTTTTTCCCTATGCTTTCTCGAGATCACAATTGCTTTTTAAACAAAAATAAAAACAAAATTGTTCCATGCTATATTGATATAAATTATAAATACAAGTTTCACTAAATGATTCGAATTCAATTTACCTTATTTTATGTGTTGAATTGTTTGATACATTAAATTTGCTTATTCGTTTTGGGCCAATTCTGCACTGTTTGCTTTTTCTATGTGGATGCATGTCATTTGTCATGCTTTTAGAAGATCTGTATTTCTTTAGTTCGAAAAAAAAGGAAAAAACTACGTATTTTTGGTATTCATTTGATACAATCACAACTGGTCCATTCAACAATCACAGTATTTACTAAAAACACAAAAACATAGAAGAGGTACCTAGTAGTTTTCTCCTTTTGATATAACATTGTCTTCCTGCTTGTGAGCATATAGGATTCGCTAAAATTAGAGGAGAAATGCCTTTTTACCCATATAAATTCAAATTTCTTCTTTCGTCCCAACAACAAAGATTATTATATGCGTTAGGAAGAAACTAACTATAATAGCAACGAGGAGTATGGAGAAAAGATAATGCAATGTGATGCGTCCACTCATTACTAGTAGCCTTTTTAAGCATCCTATCACAATAGCTAACTAGATGGAGTACATCATACATTAATTGCCTTAATTGTTTTTATCTATAAAACGTCTAATTTTTTGATAGTTTGTGAAAGGCACTGGCAACAAGCCAAAACCTTTTTAGAGCCATGATTTGGCTGCTAGTGTTAACTCCTTTTGAAAAGTAAGCTCTTTTTTTTTTAAGTCCAGCCCTGCCCTAATCTCTTCCTTGTTCCTCCACATTTTATTGGGTATTCCAACATTGTCCACCTGAGAATGGAGAGGATACCTACCTTGTCTAAGAAAAATTAGAAATATCCAAAAAGATTTGGTAGAATATATTGAACTAAATTAATCTCTTAACTGTCAAACAAAAATTTAGCATGGAAAAAAAAGTCAACAAATTAATTTCTATCATAAAAAAAAAAGATATCAAATTTCTAGATTCTAGTTAGCGCCTTAACTACAATTCATGTGCTAATTTCTTAAATTATAAACCAATCATAGTTTATATAGGCTCACGAAAACACCTTCAACAATAAAGGGTTGTCTCTCTCTTTTCTCTCCCACAGTCCACGGTACAATTTTTATTTTGAAATATTTATATTTTCTGCTTTCAATAAAGAAGTAAAGATCAATAAATGCTAAGTAATGGGTGAGTCTTCATTTTCGTTAAAAAAAATATGTTTTTTTTTTTACAATGGTTTTATGTAACTGTCAATCTTGTCATCAAGTTGGGCAGAGTACAACAACCATCCAAAATAGTGCAAGTGTCACAGCACTTGTCTCGCTGTGCAAGACAAATGATCCATCAGTCTTAGCTAAGCTTAACTTTGCTTCTTTTTTTTTTCACACTTACTAGAAACTATTCACTCACCAACTCCTTTTTCTGCGGGTGCATGTTAACATTTTTTTTGGCTGAAAATACATGTTAATTTAATTTGTACAGTTGATTTTTTTTTCTAATGTAACAATCTTATTTTTTTTAGACAAAATTTTTTTTGGCATGACCATGTGAGGAATCCTATTTTCCTTTCTGCAAATGACAATTGACAGTCCTATGAGAATCGGTCCACCCCATTATAAAAAAAAAGAAAGACATTTTAAATTTTTAGGTGTCTTTAAAATAAAAAAATGAAAGAAGGTCTGGTTGTTGGTGCGGAGGAGGGGTGGTGGGAGTGATCTTGTGTTACCCGCTCCGGCCTTTCTTTTCTTTACTTCTTTTGTGCAACTCCTTTTTTCTTCCACACCTTCTAGTTGAACCTAAAGTTCCAAACTTTTCCTACCTTTTGTCCAAGCATGCTCCAAACGTTGACCATGTTCCTCCAAACTCGCACCACCTTTACTCCAAAGAAATCCCAAGCATGCACAACCTTCGGTCCGCAAAAGCCCCAGAAGTTTTATGTGAGGAGCACTGTGTGTATTGCGCCCACAGCCCATCAAGCATGGGTCAAAGTAAAAATCCCAAAACAATGCGTCCTCGGGGAAGACAGCGTTGAGGGTTGAGAGATCCCTCAATGCATCGAGTGCAGATCCACAACAGGTGTGGAGAACATCAAACCACGTAGGTTTGGCTGGAACCGGCGCCTGCTTCTCCACATCCAACTTATTCTTCTTCTTCTTGGGGGTAGGAGGCTTGACAGTTGGAACCTTCTCCTCCTCCTTGTTCTACTTCTTTTTTATTTTGGCTTTGAATTTAAGAGTGAGGGGAGGATTAGTGTAGAAGGGTTTTAGCATGGTGTGGAAATAAAAGAGGGGGTGGTGGTTGGTAATGAGGAGGTGATAGGGGTTGAAGATCCAGTGGTTGGTTGGGAGGACGGGGTGGTGTTTGGGGAGGATGGAGTGGTGGTTGTTGGTACAGAGGAGGGGGTGGTGTTTCGGGAGGAGGGAATGGCGGTTGAAAGGCTGCAGGTTGGGAAGGATGAAGTGTTGGTTGGCCATGAGATCATGGCGACCACCGGGAATGCGGAGGTGGTCGGCCATGAGGGGGTAAATGAAGCGACCGAGGCTGAAGGGTTTTTAGAGCATTTTGGTTGGTACTTGCTAGGGTTTGAAAGGGTGTGGGTTGTCTGTGTGGTGGTGTTTGCTGGGGGTATTATAAGTATATATGAAGTGGGTGGGAGGAGTTTGTAGATATGTAGCTCTATAGTACAGGGGTTGTATTAGTATCCATAGAATGTTTTAAGAAGTGGACGAGACAGAGGAAGAACAATGTATAATTGTATTTTCTATCTTTCTGTCGCTCTTTTGTATTGTATGATCTATCCATTTGCTTGAGAACGTATGTAGCTTGCCATTTGAAGAAAGGTAGATGGCTAAAGTGAGTGTATTAATACAAATGGTCAGTGATACGGCAACAACCTAAAATCCACCAAAATTACCTCCGTAACTATCTGATTGTCCTGATCTTCAATCTCAATCAAATTTGCCATTTAATTTGCATTAGTCAGATGCTCATGTTTGTTTCGAAAACAGGTTCAGTACTAAGGCCAATATGTTTTGACAAAAAGAGAAATGAAAAAGGCACAAACAAATTGAGCTGCTGCCTCCGCTACCTAGCAAAGAAGAGGGATAAGATCAGTACATACTGTCACATTGGACTGTTCCATACTAACAATAGTGAGCTTGCATTTAATTAGACTTCTTGGTTAAATATTTGAAAATGAGATAAAGCTCAATCAATTATTTTTTTAAAAAAAGAAGGATCGGAGGTTGTGGTTGGATGGAGGAAAGAAACTTAATAATTTTTGCAACCTCGTCGATAATTTAAATTGAAATAAAAAATAATTCTAAAATTCTATGATCAGAATATCATATTAAGCAAGCAATGAAAAGAAAAGATACAGCATATACATTCTCTTTTGTTTCTTACGTATACAGAATCATATTCAAGCAGATATTAAAAAAAAAAAAAAGACAAGGGATGGAAAAAGAACAAACTTACATGATGTAAAAGTTGATCGCATCGCATTCTTGCTTTGCTTTTCACGGTTTTGAGAGTGACGGTGTTGTTCTTACTGTGAAGAACAGGCCGGGTTTCTGAAAGGAATTATTACAAGGTTTATAATAATGGGGTAATAGTCATTGGTTATTAAACCTGTTTAACAAGAAAAGTTTTTTTTAAAAAAAAAAATACAAAACCTGAACAGCTGGCTGGTGCACGATCCAGGTGCTAGACTTGTAGGGTTCACATATAACAGAACTGGTTTCTTTTCACATATGAGTGGCTGCGCAGCAGTGAACTCGCCTTGCTGTCCTAAAGGAATTATTCAAACTGACAAGTTTATTCGAAGTCGGGATTGACTTGGAGAATTGTGGGTAAACTCTGAAACATGACCAGCCCACTCACTTGCCACTCCAGCGGGGACTCTCGTAATGGTAAGGTCATGTCCGAGGCCCAAATGAGACTTTGAAATAAATTTATTGAACCAATTACAATTCGCATTTTTTAAACTGAAAAAAATGAATTCGACGGAAAAGTGGTAAGATTTTTTCAGAAAATTTACTTGCTCGGATGAACCTTAAAAGAACAAAATTTGCTTCAAATTTTACATGCTCGGATGATCCCGCTCTAATTGCATTTTTTTGGGTGACTAATATGGTTTTATTAATGCGTGTCCCTCCAATTGCATTTAATTAAACGTTTCAACAACTTATGAGTCCTAAAACTCCCTTCTTTAAAACTCATCAGTTAAAGTTGCCCAAAATATATTAATGATGGACCACCATAAATCGATTGGATTCCACTTTTAGGCGCTAGGAATTAGGATGGAATATCTAGCATTTATAACGTATCTATTGGCAATGGAACCATGACACTATGGACTCATGGCGATCTAAAATGATTGCTGCAATGGAGGTACAATACCAATGTTGTTTGCTGGGTTAATCACAATAATTCAAAAATCAGTGCCTCTGGAGGGGGATTGCTGGATTAGTATTGTTTGGGGTGGGGGACAGTTTGGACTTTACTGGCAAGAAAAATAATTTGCTTACGTGTGCATCATGGTAATAATAAAACAAAAACAAATATTAAATTAAACGACAGGGTAACAACTACTAGTAAATAACAATTAACACAACTAGCAAATTAAAAGATTGAGGAGGAAAGGAAACAGAAAGAAAACGACAGGCCGGTAATGGGTGGGAGATATAAAAGAGAGGAAAAAGCAAAAGAAAAAAAGAGAGTAAAGTATCGTCCGTCGGTGAGTTGGGTCCCACATCTAACCATCGACCCCAAGCAAAACAACGTCGTTTTTTGCTAATCTCTTCTCTTCGGCTCTGCTTCCCGTCTACATCAAAACACTTAAAACAAAACGAGATCATTATCATGTGCTCCTGCTGCTAATCACACACAGTTTTCGTAGCGTGAAGAAAAACAAGAGACTAAGTGAGAATCAAAAACTCGGAGAGTGAAGAAGAAGAGGAAGATCTATCCCTCTCCCTCTCCATCTCTATCTCTATCTGCATTTCTCCAAGGAGGAGGAGGAGAAGTTGTTGTCTCTGCAGAAAGTGGCGGTATTTTAAAATTAAGAAAGTTGATTTTCTTTGTCGGCCGGGGGCTCTATGCGAACGCGTCGTCCGGTGAGCTCTCTCTCTCTCTCTCCCTCTCTTGTCGCATTTTCGTTTAGCGTTTTTGGCTAACGGTAAACTGTTAGTCGGTGGCGGATCTCTATCTTCAGTTATATTTTGTCCATTGTAGTGGAATTTATGCGTCGTTGCTCTCTCTCTATAAATCGAACTAGGGGATGTTCTTTTCGCGAGTGTTTGATGACAGTTCAGTTTGGCTGCTGCTTTCTGATGTATTTTGGGGGCGCTAAACTATATAAGACTGTTTCATAGCATTCTCGTTTATAGTTGTGCAAATAGCAGTTGCTTTGCTAATGGCATTTTCGAGTTTCCAGAGTCGGGTACGCCCAATTTCTAGAGTAATTAGCTGCCATTTCACTAATTCTACTCATTTCTCCACCTTTTCATGTGCTGTGAACAAAATTTCCTTTGCTTATTAACAATGCTTGATGTATGCTCTTTTGCTTTGAGCCTCTGCTGGGCTGTGGCGATTGGAGTATTTTGTGCGAATCTGTTCTTTTACTGTGTCTGGAAAACTAATAGTGTGTGTGTCTCTTTTGTGCGAAGCCACAGCCAAAGCTGATGATGTTTGTGCTACAGTAGCAGGAGCAGTGGAGCTAGTAGTCGTTGCAACCGCAGTTGTTGAAGCCGGCGCACCTGCAGAAAAGATTGTTTTCTTATTGCTTTATCACATAGGCTACTACTACTCTCGAATAGTAACAACACAGGACACCAAACCAAAGTGCAAGACAAACAGCAAACTCACTGAATACAGGAGCAGCAGTAGTCGACTGAGTCTGAGATGTTGGAGCAGGTGTCGGTTTCTTGCCTGACAATGTAAATGAACTAGTACCAGCAGATGATGCGGGCGTACTTGTGACTCCAAAACCCCCCAAAGGAACTCGAAGCCGAAGCGCTAGTTGTAGTTACAGCGTAAGAGGAAGGAGCTGCGGGCACTGAAAATGAGGGAAAACTGGAAGCTGAAGTAGCAGCAGTAACAGATGAAGAGGCCGCTGCTGAGCTACCAGCAGCCGCCGGAGTCGAAGCGCTAGTGGTCGTAATTGTGGAGAACAGAGGCGCTACACTGGAAATTTAGTAGGTTAATTTTCAGAGGCGCTACACTGGAAATCAAAACAAAAAAAAAAAATGCACGAAAATGCAATTTTCTGAAAGGTTGGGTAGCTTTGGGCTTTGAGTTAGGTGGGCTTCTACTTAAGAAATTGTTTGGGCCAGGAACCTGATATCATGGCTAGAGGCCCTCAAAAGCTTTTGAGTGAGGTGGATACGGCATTGATCCCGAAAAAACCGGGTGACCCGTCCGGTTTTTACTGACCCGATTGAACCAATGACCCGGCCGGGTCATTTTTAAAACATAATTATGTTACTTTTTTTATTTTTTCCCATTTTTACAAGAAAATAGTATTTTTAAATAAAAATTTTATATTTTTAGACTTTATATTTATTTTTAGTTTATAATTATATATAAATATGAATATATATATATAATAATTATTATACCGGTTCTTTGACATTGAACCTCTGGTTTGAACCCGGTCCGACCAGTGAACCATGATTCAGGACCTTTTCTGGGTCAGTGCCCGGTCCGGTTCTGATAACACTGCTCCCACGTGCTTAAGGATGGCGGACCGCGCTTCGGCTCCGCTATGATTCCGACTCCGAGTGTCCATATCCTGTGTGGATATCCCCAGAAACGTCAATGCTCACACCAAACCGAGTAAACACAAGTCAAACCAACCCCTTTGGTTTTTGATTTCTGCATAAGAGAATAGTTGAATGTATAAAGAAATACGAAGTAGCCCAACATTCAACATAATAATTTTTGGTTTTTAACAGAAACCAAACCGCAGTTATAGGTGTGGTTTTTTATAGAAATCAGATTTTTTGTTTCCACACATTAACATAACAAACAAAGTGATGGTTCATGTGCCAGCGACCTCTTGGTCGGGTTGGCACCAAAGACCTCCGTCCACGGAGGCCACCCGGGTTCAAATCCGGGTGTGGGGATTTATTAGTTTGGGATAGGTTGGGGATTAAGGATAGTCTTAGGGGTAGTTTCGGTAGATTAGGATAGAGGGTTGGGCGTGGGCCCCTTAGGAAGAACAAAAAAAAAAAAAAGTGATGGTTCATGTACCATGTGGCTAAGGAAAACACTCTTAACGTCCAAATTTGTCGTGCAATATGTACATATTCTAGAGAATTAACGCAAGGGTTGGAATTAATAGAGAGAGTTGTAGGTGAAGCAGGTGGCGACAGTAGATGTGATACAAATGAACAGTGAAGGTAGTAAGGTGACATTCAAAACCTGTGGTAGAGACAAGTTCACCCCTAGATTTGGTCAAGTAAAAAAGTATCACCAACTAGTAGTGGAAATATTAGACTCAGGACCTTATTAGGCTAGCTTATGATCAACTCAGCAAATTTACCTTCTAGGACCTCGGCAGATATGAACGTGATTAGTGCTGAGCCAACATATTGAGGCACAGAGTAAGGGATCATTACATGGAAGCTTAGGATTATGCCTATGCAGACCATAATTTCTGATGCTAGTAGAACTTGCCTGCAAACAGGTTACCCAAATTCTTCAGGAAATATAGATTCATTTGACCGTGGTCAACTCAAATATATTCGTACAAGTTTTACCTCTCCTCAAATATGTTGCTGATGTAGCTTCCAACAACGATATTAACAGGAAGCACTGTTAGGCCAAGACATGCAAGAAAAATTACAACGCTGTTGGTCGACCAAACAAAGTAATGTCCAGTGATGAGGCTTGATTCCGCGAGTAAAATCTCCATTGCATACTTAAGCATAAAATAAACGAATAGTTGAACCTGACAATGGAAGGATTCAGAAACATGATTTGTTACTGATCAGCAGTATTTTAATGATCACCACTAATAATCTGTGTGTCATGATTGATTCATAATCAAAATCTAAACTGATAATCATTACCGGATTGTATGCTTGAAACTACATTTATAATGCAAATATGAGAGAGTTGTCGCGAATTTGCACTGCTAAATTCTGTTTTCATCTAAGGCCAAGGTGTAGGACTCTCTCCCTTAATATGTGTGTGTTCAGATTAATGCATCCAGGAAAAAAACAAATGACTAAACTAGAAGTAGAAGACTAACAAATGCATACTGAAAATCATTCCAAAATTCTCTTGCTTATATTTTTGAAGCTTGCAATTGCTCTCTGCATAAACCTGAGAGTTGTTACCTTCACTGATGGTGTAAGTAATCGATATGCTGAAACAATTGAAGTGACAGGCTAATGACTTCCCGCAGAATCTTCCTCATCATCTTCAAGTTCAGGATCCAAGTTGTTGTCTAGATGTTTAGATTCTGATTTCAAAAGCAAGGGTTGAGTAAAATCAATCTCCACAGCATTATCTACAGCCAGCCCTGCAGGAAAAGGGATATCATTTATCAATCTAAATGTGTTGACAACAAAGATTTGTGCGGCTGTCGAGGAGTGGAAAAACCAATCGATTTGCGGCCACAACATGACATATAGCTCACAAGTGGACATAATAACATGAACTACTAATGGATCATCAATGCAAGATTTAGGTGGAGTATGAAAATGCTGATGAGCTAGTAAAACATGGACTGCAGTAAGTTATTAGCAGCAGAAGGATTAATTTGCTACTACAATAGATGAACAAGAAACATTCTTTGGTCAGAAAATGAGGAAGGAATCTACCTGACATTAGAACTTAAAAAGGGAAAGGGAATAGAGAACAAATGAAAATTATTTGAACTAGTTATGCAACTTATATATCTGAGAAGTTCTGAAATGAAAAGCTGAGAACATAAAGCCCAAAAGGAACACATAGACAAATGCACAGAGAGATCTAAATCTTGTAGACACTCCACCATTAGCTTCCTGTGTTACAAGCTCGTTGGTCCGCTGAGGTGGCTCCCTAAAAGAAACCCACAGCCACAGTAAATAGACAAGCCATGAGAAAGCCATCACCCAGCCAGGCAAGGTGTCTTCATTAAATGTGAGTTTGTAAATCTGAAATTTGGTTTGAAATAAGCAAGCAAGAGCCGGACCACATGCCATTCCAAGTGCACTTGCACTGACAAAACCTGCAGAAGCTCGCAGCCTCAGTTTCAGTTTCAATGAAAGGTTTCAGAAACATTATTTGTTACTGATCAGCAGTATTTTAACTCAGATAGGGATTGATTAATGATCACCACTAATGAACGCTTCCATCTACTGTTATAAACCCTATTATCTTATAAGTTTGTGATTATTCTATGTTTCAGAAACATTATTTGTTACTGATCAGCAGTATTTTAACTCAGATAGGGATTGATTAATGATCACCACTAATGAACGCTTCCATCTACTGTTATAAACCCTATTATCTTATACGTTTGTGATTATTCTATGTTTATATTTTTCCCGTGACCAAATAAAATCGCGGTGCTACTAGCTAGTGAAGGCTCTTTCTTGGCATGCATTGATGAAGAATAGGAGCTTGCAACTTCTTCTGCAACAAACAGGCAAGCTTTTCATGCTTGAACAAATCCATGCCCAAGCTATAACTCGAGGATTACCCAGCACCCACCGGCCCTTGTCATGCAAACTATTGAGAAGCTACTCCAAACTAGGCTACCAAGAAGGAGCACTCAAGGTGTTTGATCATATTCAAGACCCAGACATCGTGTCATACACTTGTTGGCGCGTTATCTGCTTGTGGCAGGAGCAAAAGTTTGCTTGCAGGGAGAATAGTTCACGGCATGGTGTTTAGGTATCGGTTGGGTTCGGGACCCTTTGTGGGGAATGCTTTGATTGATATGTATAATAGAAATGATCGAATTGAAGCTGCCCAGTTGGTGTTTAAGCTTATGGGTGTCAGAGATGTGTCTTCTTGGACTAGTTTGCTTAATGGGTTTGTGTTGTGCAATGATTTAGCTTCGGCAAAAACAGTGTTCGACGAAATGCCGCAGAGGGATTCGGTTGCTTGGACGGCCATGATAACCAGGTTTGTTCATGGGGAGACGCCAATTGAGGCTCTTGAAATGTTTAGGGAAATGAAAGCAGAAGGAGTGAACCCACCTACGGTGGTTACTGTAGTTGCTGTTCTTGCAGGTTGTGCTGATACTGGGCAGGGCTCTTGATCACGGTCAAGCAATTCACGGTTACATCGAGAAAGTTTCTCTAACTGAGGATAATACCGTCAGAAACGCTCTGATGGATATGTATTCAAAAGGAGGGTGCCCGGAGTTAGCTGGGACGATATTCAATGGAATGCAAAAGAAGGACGTCTTTTCGTGGACTACTGTGATAGCTAGATATGCATTTCATGGAAAAGGAAATGATGCTCTCGAGTTATTCCATGACATGTTACAATCAAGGGTTATCCCAAATGGTATCACATTTTTGTCAGTTCTATCAGCCTGCAGCCATTCAGGCCTGGTTGTTGAGGCACAGAGATTGTTCATGAGAATGATCCAATGTTACCCTTTTGAACCCAGGATTGAGCATTATGGATGCATGGTCGATCTTCTTGGTCGAGCAGGGCTCTTAGAGGAAGCGAAGGAGCTTATTGAAAAATATGCCTGTTGACCCCGATGCTGTTCTCTGGCGATCCTTGCTAGGTGCTTGTTTACTTCATGGGAACTTGAGCATGGCTGAAATGGCTGGCAAGAAGATTATTCAATTAGAGCCCAATGATGATGGCGTGCATGTGCTGCTATGCAACATCTATTGCAGTGCAAATCGGATGGAAGAGGCACTCAAGAGGAGGAAGATGATGGGTCGTATTAAAGTGAAGAAAAAGCCTGCGCATAGTTGGATGGAGGTCAATGGTGTTCTCCATGAATTCCTTGCGGAAGATAAAATTCTTAGTGCTTCAGATGATGTTTGCTTTTGCATAGGCATGATCACTGACCATTTGATGTTGGATGTGGATTTCACTTGTCTGGAAGCAGACTAATTTAGTCTTTCAGAAGGAGTTTCTAGTAAAGATGATTATCTGAAGGATGATTAGAGCAACTAGGCTCTTATTGAGTTTAAGAGTTACAACATTTATTTTTCATCACATAAGTGTTTCCAAGGAGCATTATTAGAGTTACAATATTTATAGCATACATATTTATTTATGTTTGCCATTAGCCTTCAAGCTTTCTGGAACTTAACCTTGAAAGGAACATTGTCGATGGCCAAGCGCCTTACTCCAGTTTCATCAATATAAATGCCAAGGTCTCTGCACTCATTGTCGCAGTAGTTACAGACGGTGGGGCAGTAACGAAGGTAGTAGTCATCTCCATTCTTTTCAATCTTAAACCAGTTGTATATTGTTTTGGAGCCTGGATTTCCTTCCACTCCATTGGTTGTCACAAATCGCTGCTTTCTCCATCCATCATAATTGTCAACCGTCCACACAGTGGATTGGTGACAGATTGTTGTAACAGAGTACTCGATGTTAAGATCAGTAGAGACACGGACCTGAAAGATTCTTAAACACTCACACAGAAATGTGAAAGAATACCCTGTAAGTTTATTGAATAGCCTCAAGCTTTTATAGCCTTACAAGATATGAAATACTAGTAACAATCCACGTATGTTTCATGGTGTTTGTTACTGACCAATTCAAAACAAATTCAAACAGATTCTAACTACTTGACTCCTAATGACTAGGACTTTATTAGCAGAATACTAACAAACTTGACACAGTCAAACCCAACAATACCTCTCCTAAACTGAACTTACACAGTAACATTCAGTTTATACTCAAAGGTACTTCACAGACTCCAAGCTCTTCTCGTAGCATTATGAACACGTCAAGTTTCAGGGGCTTAGTCATTATATCAGCTACTTGCTCCTTTGTGCCACAATGAACAAGCCTCACAACTTCTTCCCTCGTAAGATCCCTTAGAAAATGAAATCTTACATCAATGTGTTTACTCCTGCCATGTAGAACTGGGTTCATGGACAATTTGATTGTTGAGCTATTGTCGCATAGGACAGTGGTTGGTTGTTGCTGCAGACCACCAAGCTGCTGCAGAATTCTTTGCACCCAGACACACTGACAAGCACAATATGCTGCCGCAACGAATTCAGCCTCCGTTGTTGATAGTGTCACCACCGGTTGCTTCTTTGAAGCCCAAGAAACTGCTCCTCCATTCAGCAAAAACACATAACCACTTGTGCTTCTTCTATCATCAATATCTCTGGCATAATCACTGTCTGTATAAGCAACTAATTCTTTTGTATCACCTCTCTTGTAAAGCAAACCTAAAGACACAGTACCTTTCAAGTAACGCAACACCCTCTTTGCTGCTTGTAAATGCACCTCGGCTGGATTGGCCATATATCTACTTAGCAAACATGCCACATACATTAAGTCTGGCCTTGTTGTAGTGATGTACATGAGACTCCCAATTAATTGCTTAAACAAAGTTGCATCAACCTTGGCCCCTCCTCCATCTTTTGAGAGTTTAGCACCTGGTACAATTGGATTTTTGACTGGATTTCCATTATGCAGATGAAACCTCTCCAACAGCTCATTTGCATATTTCCTTTGGCTCAGATAAATACCTTCTGATTTTTGTATAATCTCAACACCAAGGAAGTATTTCATCTTTCCTAAATCTGTCATCTCAAATTCCTCTGTCATGGAACTCTTAAACTTCTCAATCATGTAAGAATCATTACTAGTAAAGATCAAGTCATCAACATACAGACTTACAATTAAAAGTCTCTTACCGCCTTCTTCTGACTTTGTAAAGAGAGTGTGCTCATAATTGCACCGTGTAAAGCCTTCTTTGAGAAAGTAAGCCTCAATTCTACTATACCAAGCACGCGGGGCCTGCTTTAATCCATAAAGTGCCTTCCGAAGCTTGTAAACCTTATGTTCTTCATCTTTTTGAACATATCCCATCGGTTGCTCCACATAAACATCCTCTTCCAATTCACCATGAAGAAATGCACTTTTAACATCAAGTTGGTGCACACTCCAACCCTTTTGTGCTGCCAAGGCTAGAATCATCCGAATCGTATCCCATCTTGCAACTGGTGCAAAAACCTCATTGTAGTCAATTCCATGCTGTTGAGCATAACCTTTAGCTACCAATCGGGCCTTGTACTTGTCCACCTCACCATTCTCATTTCGTTTGGTCTTGAAAACCCATTTAACACCAATTGTCTTTGCTCCAATTGGTAGTTGTGTAAGCTGCCAAGTCTCATTCTTCTTGATAGAGTCCATCTCATTGTCCATAGCCTTTCTCCATTTCTCTTCTGCTGCTGCCTCCTCAAAGGAACAAGGGTCTTCATTAGAAGTAAACATCACAAGATTGTTTGACTCATCTTCTTCTTCTGAAAGACCTTCTCCTGACACGTAATCTTGCAGGTAAGGAGGAGGTCTTCGAGATCTAGTTGCTGTCAAATGTGCATCATTTGGAGCTTCTGGATCATCTGCTGGTGCAACAACTTCTTGAACTTCAGTGGCAACTCCTTGAATTTCAGTAGCATCTTCTTCTTCATTTTCAGACTCTTCAGTTTTATCTTCATCACAACCTTCCCAAACCAATACATCTTGTTCCACTTCTTGCGCAGTTCTTGCCCAGTTCCAGCCCTTATCTTCTTCGAAACTTACATCTCGACTTGTCACTATCTTCTTGGTTGCTGGATCAAATAATCGATAGGCTTTTGACTCAGTACTAACTCCTAGTAACACACAGGGGAAGCTTTTATCATCCAACTTCTTTCTTTTCTGGTCTGGCACATGAACATGGGCTAAGCATCCAAAAACTCTGAAGTAATCCACATTAGGCTTAACTCCACTCCACAATTCTTCCGGTGTTTTCTCCTTCTCAACTGACGTGGGACTTCTATTGAGAACATGTGTTGTCCATATTGCAGCCTCGGGCCAAAATCTCTTTGGTACCTCTTTATCAGATAACATGCAACGAACCATATTCATAATTGTTCGGTTCTTGCGTTCAGCTATCCCATTCTGTTGCGGGGTGTAAGCTGCTGTGAGCTGCCTGCTTATACCATTATCTTCACAAAAATTATTAAATTCATGGGAAGTGAATTCTCCTCCTCTGTCAGTGCGTAAACAACATAGAGGTACTCCAAACTCTTTCTCAACTAGACTCTTATAGTGCTTGAACATTGTGAATGCCTCAGACTTTTCAATCAAAAAATATATCCACAACTTTCTGCTATAATCATCAATGAATGTTAACTTGTACCTTCTATCACTGTTAGAGGATGGTGTGATTGGGCCACAAATATCAGCATGGACAAGCTGCAATTTTTTGGAAGCACGCCATTGACTCCGTTTTGGGAAAGCCTCTCTATGTTGTTTTCCAACCAAACAAACAGTGCATGACCTAGTTGTAGCTTTGAAAGATGGAATCCCCTTTACCATATATCGAGACCTCAGTGTCTGCAACCCCTTATAACTGAGATATCCATACCGTTGATGCCACAAGTGGGATTCATCCTCTGTCATTGTTTGTAAACAAGTAGAATGCTCTGATACCGCAGTAGCCGATAATGCAAACATCCTATTTGTTGTCATCGATGTCTGCATAATCAAGCCATTTTGTGGATGATAAAGGCTGCATACTCCATGCTTTATAAGTATAGCTAATCCTCTTTCCTGAAGTTGGCCTATACTGAGCAAATTATTTGTTAAATCCGGCACATAATAAACATCCATAATCACCTGAGTTTTGCCGTTGATTTCTAGTCGGATATTGCCTTTCCCCATCACGTCCATCCTCGTGTTATTGCCCAGCTTCACTGAATGTCTATATGCACCATCAAAATCTGAAAATCTTTGTCTCTTCCCACACATGTGGTTGCTGCATCCAGAATCTAGGTACCACATCTCCTTTTCTGCATTATTACCTTTCGTAACAGCCATCAAAAGCATCTCTTCTTCCTCATTTACCTCAGCATAATTGACTTTCTTGTCTTTACTAGAACATTCGTATGAAAAATGCCCTAGCTGATGGCATCTATAACATTCCACAGTGGCCTTGTTAAATTGTCTTCCTCTTCCTCTTCCTCTGCCTCTAGTTGCAGCTCCTCGACCTCTGCTTCCTCTATCATCATAACTCACATTCAGTGCTTGCTCCTCTCCACCATTCTTGCGAAACTTCTGTTCATGGACCTG
>JAKUCV010004223.1:46646-70307 GCA_028386065.3 Turnera subulata
ACCGCCCACCGGGGCACCAGCGGACACCCTCGCCTGCTACGCGTCATAGTGTCGGGGAGACCCCGGGCTCAACGGCCACCACCCCACAGTGTGGAAGGCCATATTCGGCCACATCACACTATAATGGGGCTTGACTGGAAGCGCCGGGACTCGAACCCGAGTCCTAGAGATGGCAGGCTAAAGGCTTCACCACTGGGCCACCACCCCCGGTGGTGGAGTTCTCGAAGTTGTTGGCATTTGGTTACTCAGGAGTAAGTATCATTTAATTGTTTGCTCACATCTTCACTGCATAAAACTTTCAAATGATCGATAATTTCCTCAAGGTTCCAAGTGATTGACGAAAGCTAAAGAGTTCATGCTATAATGCCCGCCTCAAAATATATGATTAACACATGGAATGGCCTGCTCTCAGTAAATTGTAATAATCAACCGTGGAATATTGTTAAGTAATTAATACTTGACTAAGTGTACTTTGTTGCTCACATAATATACACTAGCTAGTGTGATTCTTTGGTCCTTATCTGATTTGCATGAGCTATTTTTCCTTGCAGTGGTTTGCATACAAGAACCTTGTTTTCAAACCTGACAGGTAGGCTCCTAGTTCTCTACAACTAATAGTTGTCTAAGTCCACCACGAAGAGATTATCACATATATTTTGTCATATGGTCAAATTGCAGGGAAGCTTTAATAGAGAAAATAAAGAGCACATACAAGGAAATAACCGAGAGCAGCTAAACGAAGCAATCTGAGAAGGCAACTATAAATACAACGACGTGAACTTGCGGATTCTGGAGCAATATCTAGTAACATTGGTCGTGTAAGATGTAACAATGCTTCGTTTTCTTTTGTTAATCTTTTGGTCAACGTTTCATTAATTAACATAAAATTCATTCTCGAATTCAACCGTCACGTCTGACATCATTTTGTGAAGCAAAAGTTTCTTGCTGCTAGTTTCAAGCTATATATCTCAATCTCAACTCGGTAGGATTATTTTAGTCATTTTTATTATGATATTGATTAATTAGAAAAATGATTCTCCTTTTTCAAGAACTTGTCTCATGTATCTCTAAGATACAAAATAGAAAAAATCTCAATGTTTGTTTGTGATATCATCGGAATTTAATTACTCATCAATCTCAGGCCTTGTAATCGCTCCATCTTCATAGTAACCAACGATTAGTGCTAAGGTTGTTTTCAGGGTTGGAGGTTTCAAATTCGAGTGTGCAAAGAAGACTATAAAGGGACTGATGCATTTGCAGGTATCCACACCCAAAAGCCTTGACAAGCATGTCGTATTAAAAGAAAAAAATTGCATACATATAAACCAACAAGCAAACATATGATATGATATCACAGTTTTGTGTGGCTGATTGTTTTCACAGATGGGGACGCTCCCTATTCTCCCTATGTCACCAACCCTGCCCATGTCACCAACCCTTCCCCGCCGATTCCTCTCCTCTAATCCGTCTAATCTAAACCCTATTTCTAATGCATCATCTTCCAACGATTCACGTGCGAACCCCCCTTCCTTTCTGCCACTTTCAAGTCAGCCAAAACCTTATTTCTGAAAATGGTCTCGCAGTAGAGTGCAACAGGCCATTGATAATCTTGAGGTGGTAAGTATCTATGTTGAGTGCATACCCTCCCGATGGCTCGCAACTGACCTCCATTTAGTTCTCTCTAAGTATGGTTCCGTTATGGACGTGTTTATTCCTAACAAGTTATCAAGAAAAGGTGTTAGATTTGGTTTCGTGCGTTTCCAGAACGTGGATGACATCAACCATCTCGTTGACCGTGTTAATTCTATTGCTGTGGATGAAGGCTCTCTTAGAGCTAATATTGCAAAAAAAAGGATCTTGAAGCACAAGCCCCCTTTCGCTGGAGTTGATAAGAAGAAAGCTCCTGCACCCAACAGCCCAATCCTTACGCGCATGCTGTTGGCGCTTCATCTTCCAACTTCACAGCTTCTGGCCCTGGTGCAGTGGATAAAAAGAACCTTGAAGGTTGCAATTTTGTGTATTCTGTCCCTGGACATTCCAAGAAATGGCTTGAGTCGTGCGCTTTTGGAGTTCTCAAGGATCCTATGGAGTATGAGGATGTCCAGAAGCTCTTCTTGGTCAATGTTCCTCAGTTGGTGGCTTCGGTTAAGATGATGGGTGGCAAGACTGTTCTCGTTTGCTTTAAAACTAAGGAGGATATGCTGTCATTTGTTTCCATGTCTCAGGCCTGGGTTGGTAAGACTTTTGATATTTTTAAAGCATGGGAGCAAGGTGATTTTGCTATGGATCGTCTTTGTTGGGTTAATGTTTTTGGTGTTCCTCCTCACGCTTGGAATCCCAATTTCTTCAATACTATTTCCATGCATGTTGGCAGCTGTGTCAAGATGGAGATTGATATTCCGGAGCTTAATAGCATTGAAGTGGCTAAGTTACAGGTTCTGACGACCTTTAAAGGCCCCATTAATCGTTCCTTTTGTGTTACCATTGATGATTGTCAATTTGAGATTGTCATGGTAGAGATTCAAACCCCCCTGCCTTCCAGACCACCTTCTTTGGTAGCCGGTTCCTTTTCCACGCCTCATCCTAGTTCAAAATCTCTTCCCTCACACGTGGCAAATTCTTCGATGGGTGCTTCTGACGGGTTTTCTCCAGACCCCTTTGGTTTGAGGGACATCATTAAAACGGTGGGCAAACAGGTGAAACGAACTTCTCAGGCACCCACAAAGGAGGCGACACATTCTTCGGGAACTGTAGAAGTCGTGCCTACAGAGGCGCCTGGCTCTTTTTCCAATCCCAAATCCCCTATTCCAAGTGAAGGTCCTCATTCTTCTGATAGTCAGGTTTCTATGTCGGCCACGCTGTCTCACCTGCCCAATGCAAAGGTTCTGATTCCTTTGGAAGGGGCCCTTGTACCTTATGCTATTGGGCCTTTATCCTTATCTGGTGAGGCAAGCCCGTCTCCCTTAGGCTCCTCATCAGGCCCATTACCCAAGCTTGGTTGTGATCCTTTGAAAGAAGTAGAGGGCCCCCTCTGTGGTAGCCCAGCTGGTGTGATAGGATCGTCTTGCAACAAAAGCCCCTCACCAGGCCCTTTTTCTATCTCACCGGTTGATCTTGGTGAGTCTGAGAAAGACATATTCAGAACTGATGTTGCCCACAGTATGGTCTCAGATACTTCGTCATGTGCATCCATTACCCCACCTCTGGGTATTAATCTTGACGAGCTTCTATGGAATTCGTTGGAGAAACGCTTATTTCGAGTGGTGGCTCATGCGGTTGCCCGGGGTAGCAAGAAGAGAAAAGTCAAGAAGCTCACTTCAGGAGGGAGTGTTAAATCCATTGATGGCTCCATTGGCGATGCTGAGATAAAAAAAGCTACAAAGAGAGTTCTCTCTGAGGTTGTGCAGCCACAACCGCTCTCTTTCAAGTCGACCGAAGTGGAGAAAACGATGGAGGTGGGAGAGAGGATTGGGTGGGTTATTCCAGCGGATCGTGAGGCGGTTGCCGCTAGCGTGGAGAAGATGATTGAGAACGAAGGTTTTGAGTGGGCTCAGTCTCGCGCTGAGTCTTAACTCTAGCTGCTTTTTCTAGTGTTCCTTACTCTCTTATGATCAGTTTTATATCATGGAATGTCAGAGGCCTTGGTGAGGAGGCTAAACAGAGTCAGGTACGTGGTCTGGTTTCCAAATTTTCTGCCAATCTTCTGTTTCTTTGTGAAACGAAAACGGTGGGGTGGTCTAGACTCAACTTTGCGAGGTGTTGGGGAAGAGGCAATTTCAATTTTATGGCCGTGGATGCCATTGGAAATTCGGGAGGCATTGTTTTTATGTGGGATGTAGACTTTTTTCTCTGCTTGAACTCTGCCTACGGTAATAATTGGATCTTGGTTGAAGGTATTATTGATGGTAGTCACAAGGTTACCATCTGTTGTGTGTATGGCCCCTCAGACTTATCTAAGAGGATGGAGATGTGGGATGAGCTGGTTGCACAGATGTTGATGTTTCATTCACCTTGGGTGGTCATTGGGGATCTTAATGAAACTTTGGTCTCTGGTGACAGGAAAAGTGGGTATGTTTGTTCTCGTGGCGCAGGTGCCCTTTAACGCTTCATCACAAAGGTTGGCTTACAGGAGATGCACTTGATGGGAAGGAAATATACTTGGAGCAACTACAGGTCAGCAAGTAAAATTGACCGTGTTTTAATTGATCCTTTTTGGTGTGTCGTTTTTCCATCTCTGAGGTTGAAGGCAGATGATAGGGGTCTATCGGATCACTGTCCAATTATTTTGGCCCAAGAGCGAGTCAATTGGGGGGCTCGCCCTTTTCGATTCTTGAACTGTTGGTGGTCACACCCCGGTTTTGAGAAAACCCTGAAGGAGTTGTGGGCGATTGCTTGTGCTAAATTCCCTGGTGAGTTCTGTTTTATCAAGAAAATTAGTTTTCTTAGAACCTTGCTGAAGGAGTGGAACTCAAAGGTGTTTGGGAACGTTGATGCCGACCTGAAACTTTTACAATCTAAGGTCGAGGATCTAGAGAAGATTGATGATGTAGGGGTGTTATCGAATGATGATCGAATTTTGCTTGTAAAGTACAGGGGAGATATTTGCTCTAAATTGAAGCAAAAGGAGAGTCTATGGAAGCAAAAATCAAGGTTAAGGTGGTGTAAGCTTGGGGATAAGAATACCAAGTTTTTCCATATCAGTGCCTGTAATAGGGGTCGCCGCAATTTCATTGAATCCATCTGGTCTCAGGGTCGTTTATTGTCCAGCCCCTGTGATGTGAAATCCGAGGTTGTGAGGTTCTTCTCAGACCTTTATAAGTCTGTCCCATCCCCTCGCCCTAGTCTTGGGAGGATTCAGCTTAAGATTGTTTCGCAGGAGGATGCCATTGCCTTAGAAAATACCTTTTCTGAAGAGGAGGTTAAAGCAGCAATTTGGAGTTGTGATGGAGAGAAAGCTCCTGGACCTGACGGGTTCAATTTTCTTTTTTATAAGCGAACCTGGGAGCTTTTTAAGGTTGATATCTGTACCATGGTGAACGAGTTCTTTTGTTCTGGTTGCCTCCCCAAGGGCATTAACAATGCCTTCTTGACTATTATTGCCAAAGCCAAAGATGCGTGCAGTTTTGATGAGTACCGACCAATTAGTTTAGTTAACGGTCTTTATAAGATCATCTCTAAACTACTGGTTAGTCGTCTCAAACCGATCATGCCTTCTCTTATCAGTCCCCAACAGACGGCTTTCCTTCAAGGAAGATTTATCATGGATAGCGTTATGGTTGCTTCAGAAGTCTTGCATAGTCTGAAGAGATCGCGACAAGGAGCCTTTCTTTGGAAAATTGACTTTCGGAAAGCGTTTGATTCAGTTTCATGGGAGTACCTAATGGAAATCATGGAGGTAATAGGTTTCGGCTCTAAATGGAGGAGCTGGGTGTGGAGCTGCCTTTCCTCATCCAGGCTGGCTGTTCTTATCAATGGTGCCCGTACTGAGGAATTTTCTATGCAAAGGGGACTGAAGCAAGGGGACCCCCTATCCCCTTTCTTGTTTCTTCTTGCTGCCAAGGGTCTTAATGCTATTGTTTTCTGCGGCAATTGCTGAGAATTTGGTGGATACCGTGAAGGTTGAAAATCTCTCTGTTTGTTTGCTGCAATACGCAGATGATACGCTCTTTTTCGCCCCTCCAAATGTGGACTCCCTCCTTAATTTAAAGAGGGTTCTTCGGTGTTTTGAAGCTACTTCAGGTCTCTCTATCAATTTCCACAAGAGCAGTATCTTGGGGGTGAACATTGATGGCGATAGAGTTGAAGAGATTGCGGGGCTGCTCCATTGTAAATCTGATAGTTTTCCTTTTAGTTACCTGGGTATTCCCTTGGGGGCATCCATGAAGAAAGCCACATCTTGGAAACCGATCATTGATAGATTTTCTTCCAAGCTCTCTGCTTGGAAAGGTAGAGACTTATCCTTGGGAGGCCGGATCACACTTATCAGGTCGGTATTATGTAGTCTACCCCTATATTATTTATCTATGTTTAAAATCCCTGTCTGTGTCGCCAAAAAAATTAATAGGATCCAACGAAATTTCCTTTGGAGTGGGGATGCCGATAGGCACAAAATTTGTTTAGTGGCCTGGACTAAGATTTCTAGACCAAGGAGTCATGGGGGTTTGGGCATTGAGTCAATCCTCCTAAAAAACCAGAGCTTGCTCTTCAAGTGGATGTGGAAATATATAAATGCGGAGAATGGGCGTGAGAGTAATGTTGAATGGGTTAGTTTGATTCGTGAAAAGTGTCAGATTTCTGGCTCAGTTTCCTGGCCGTCTTTCAATCTTAATAAGGCTTCTTATGTATGGAAGTGCATAGTTTCTGCTGCCGAGGCTTCCCCCACGGGTGGTTGTACACTGAAGGACCGTGTGATTCGATGTATTGGGGATGGAAGGAGCTGCAACTTTTGGCAGGATCCGTGGCTGGATTCCACGGTCCTCAAATCAGTCTATCCTAGACTGTTCTCTTTAGCATCCTTCCCCGATGTTACAGTTGCTGACTCTTTTTCGTGTGCTGATGGGTACTGGTCATGGAATCAGTCTTGGAGGCGAACCCCTTACCAGTGGGAATTGGTTGAGATTGCTGCCTTGAATCATAAATTTGAGGGAGTCAAGCTGTTCCCTAACAAGAAGGACTGTTGGCTTTGGGTCGAGCATAAAGACGGGACCTTCTCCGTCAAATCTGGTTATGTGTTCTTGCACTCTCTTACTCACACCCCTACCTTTCCATGGATTTGGCTTTCTCTTGTACCTCCTAAGGTGGAAAGCTTCTTATGGCTTGCCATCAATAGAGGGGTGTGTACGAGGTCTGTCTTGCTTGCTCGTAACATTTTACAGGTACATGAATCTTTTTGTCCCTTCTGTAATAGCGCCATTGAAACCATGGAACATCTGTTCATTCACTGCCCATTCACATGGAATATTTGGTGTAAGCTATTTAAATGGTGGGGTGTTGAGACTTGTGTGGCTTGCACGGTCGACTCCTTTTTCGCCCAATGGTTTGGGTTGAACAATTGGTTTCGAGCTCGATCATCGTGGATGACTGTCTTTTTTGCTGTTGTGTGGTCGGTGTGGCTAGCAAGAAACAACCGAGTTTTTAATGGTGCTTCCACTGATGGAACCTCCTTGTTTGATCTTATCCTTCATAGGACCTGCTTATGGATTCGAGCGAAGCAACCTAACTTTCCCTATTCTGTGTATGATCTCCTTATTTCTGCAGACTCTCTTCAGTCTTGGCCTGGTAGTCCCTGTCAAGTAAAATTCAACTAGCCTAGTGTTTGCTCTGTTATCTTTTATTCAGTGTATTTAGCTTCTGTTGTACTTCCCCTGTTTGTCGTTTTCTTTTTTCTGTGTAATTATACTGCCTTGAGCTTCCTTTTATAAACCAATAAAGTCGAATCGTTTCATAAAAAAAAAAAACTGTATATGTATATATATGTGGGATCTTTCAAACACAAACAATCTTACATTAACCTAAATTAATTAAACATAAGTGCATGCCATCGATCGATGAAAGAAGACCTGGAAATTAAAGTCGAAAAACCTAACTTTTACATAATAGTAATGGGATGACAATTAACACGCATCACAACATCTTATCAGCTGAAAATTAACTAGGATTTGCACCTTGAATATCACCACCGGCGGTTCCTCCTGCTGCACCCCGCAGATCAAGGGTTCTCACCTTGAAAAACTGGAGCTTTAAGGCAGAGCAAGCTTGGCCTGTGGCTGTGGCGTTATGATGATTAACATTGGGTCTGTGAATTGGAGGATACTATCCACCCATTTCCATACCTAACACCGTCTCATAAAATAATTGGCGATGACAACAATATATACTAATACAACGCTCTGCTCTATAAAATTAAAGGATATATAAAAATATATAGTGAGCGTGATGGCCCAAGTTCAATATCAAGTGAATGCCACAGGTTTTGGTGTATGTATATATTTTTTTTTGATGCTAACGAAAGTTTATTCTATCTTGAAATATATACAAGAACATGTAAACAAAAACTCTGGGCGCCGGCCATATCTACTCACAGCGGGTAAAATTAAAAGCAACCACACCACGCAGGGCCAGTCACAAGTAATAACATTACAAAGGCCCAATCCAGAGCAACAAACTCACATCTCCCCTACTAATGTACAGCAGCAGCATTGGTGTATGTATATATGTAGTAAGTAATTGGTTATTAAATAATATTATATTGGATTTAAGTTTTTCTCTAAAAAATATAATCATTTATTTAACATTGCATATTATAACCTTTTTTCCGTATATCTTCCCCTTGTATATATATTGTTTTCAAACTTTACAAATTAATGACGAAGAATGAAGAAATGTATATAGTATCACTTCACTCCTGCAAAATATTAATTACTCATTTACAGAAAACTTAATAATTTGTATACCTCCAAACAACATCTTTTTTTATATTAACCTCTCCAAACAACATCTACTAAATGAAACACATCATATATCGGACAAAAACAAATTCTTTTTGCTAGCAGAAATCGTATTAACTGATGAAATATTATGTACATTTGTCCTCAATCAAATTAACGAATTTTTACAATTATATAATTATATTAATTATTTCATCCAAACTCTAAATTGAATATCATCATCATATAGGAAACCGGATAGCTGACTCCAATAAGACTATAAACCCCAAAGAAAAGTTGTTCAATAATCTTTAATATTTTGCTGAAGGCCATCACGCTGTAAAGTGATTTTGAGCATTGCGACAACACAATGTGCCACATAAAAAAGGTTTTTCCTATAGTGAACAGTAGCTAGTTTCATCAAAAAAAAAAAAAAGAACACTAGCTAGTTCGTGAATATGTATGAAACTTCACATCAACAAGTTGACATTTTTAACTCAGATTGGACAAGTAACAACGCAGATATGATGAGATTCCTGATCTCAGAAGACAATAACTTTAGAAAAAAATTACAGCACAAACAATATTAGCCGGAAAGTATGGATCAAAAACCAATAGAAGAAGAAGACCAAAGAACATAGATTTTCACACCCAAGTCCCAAAATAATGAAACTAATTGACACAACTTCCAACCTAAACACCTTGAACAAAGTTCTCGAAATTTAGTCCCTTATCAACCAAACAAAGAAAATGAGGATTGAAATGAACTTTAAGATCACTCTTCCACTTGAAGTTTTTCTTTGCCTAGACAGGTTTAAATGAGTAAAATTAAGTACATATGACCTCTAATAATACTGGCCTAAATCATTATCCATTCTTTTTTTTTATACTAAATCATCATCCATACCAGTATATTACTAATTCCTGAAGCGACCACTTAAGACATGTCCGAAGAAAAAAGGGCCACTGCAATGGTATATAACTAATGCGAAGATGGGTATGGCAGAAAACCCAAAAGAACACGAAAAGAAACTAGGAAAAGCCAATAGGGAAACCAGGAAGCCCAAGATCTTGCACGGAGGTCCAAAAGCAACCTCCTGGTCAGTGATTGAAATCGCACAAAACAAATGATGATCTGAAAATCGCACATACAACTCAGGTTTTGTTCAAGTCAAAAAGAGATGGTACCCTATATAAATAACCCTTTCTTTTCCCTTCAAAACTGAAAAGCAAGAACAACAGCAGGAGAAAGAAAGACAGAAAGGCAAATTAAGGCCATGACGAGGAAAACGTGTCGATTGGTGATTGGAAACAAACTGAAAGAAAACCCAGATTTCTAATTGATCCTAAGTTAACGTATTTGAACAGCCAAAGACCACCAAGTTTGTGACAAAAGGAAAAAAACCAGAGGGTAAAGGAGGAGAGTTTAGAGTGAGAAAGAAAGATTAATGTCAGTGAATTTTAAAGAAGAAGGAAGAGTTCAGAATCTGGCATGACAAAACGAATATGATATCACAATTAGTATATGGAAGTGAAGATACAAAGAAATAATGTTGAAACAAGAGATACAGCTTCGCTTATACCTTTTAGAACACAACAAAATGGCACAAATCTACAACATAGATACACAGAGTTGGCCGATGGCTTGTTGCAGGTGTATACACCTCCAATATGGACCCGACCACTACACAGTTGGGAGATTGGCACCTGTCAGCAACTGTTGGGAAAATTCGGGTAATTTTTCCTCAACTAGTGAATTGAACTGATTCGATAACTCCCAGGAAAGATGGCCTAGCCTATCTCCTTAGATAGAATTATCATTCCAAGATAAATCCCCAGGAAAGACTGGAGGAACAATGGTTCACTTAAAACCCAGCCTCCTAGACAGGACTTACTTGCACAGTATTATAATTCACAACCTATACCCGACAAAGGCGGCTTAGCCGGCCAACAAATTAAACAAGGCGGCTTTGCCAGCCAAGAAAAGAGACAAAGGCGGCTTAGCCAGCCAAATATTGAATACTAAATAAATGCGGAAATTAAAGGCAGAATATTAAAAAAGAGAACTCAAAACTTGATAACGGAGTTCGGCCAAAATTTTGCCTACGTCTCCGGAGCACCTTTATAGAATAGGCTTGCTCAATTTTTACTAAGAGAAGAGAAGTATTTAGTACAATTGTATGGAAACAATTATACTCTATTTTTTGGGATGGATTTCTAAGGCAATGGGGAGTTCTATTTATAGTAAAACAAAACCCCCCACAAGCACTTTCTCCAAGATGTGGGATTGGAATAGGCAACACTATTCCAACAAATCTCCACCTTGTTGCTATTCAAATCCCACTAAGTACTAATCTTCTCAACCAAACAAAGAACAGTGCTTCCAACTTGCGTCAACTCAAATATGTAAGATATTGACCAAGTCTAAACAATGTTCAAACTTGGCCCTTGTCACCACCTTGGTCATCATATCTGCAGGATTCTCTGTAGTCAAAATCTTCTGGAGAAGTATCTCTTCTTCTTCAAGAATTTCTCGCACAAAATGATAGCGAACATCAATGTGTTTCGTCCTTGCATGAAAGACTTGATTCTTTGCTAAATGAATAGCACTCTGACTGTCAGAATATACCACAAGTTGTTTCTGACCAACCCCCAAGTCTTTTAGCAACCCATAAAGCCAAATTGCCTCCTTCACAGCTTCTGTAATAGCCATATACTCTGCCTCTGTTGTAGACAAAGCCACCGTTGACTGTAAAGTGGACTTCCAACTAACCGAGGCTCTTGCTAATGTGAACAAATAGCCCGTTGTCGATCGCCGCTTATCCAAATCTCCTGCATAGTCAGAATCACAATATCCAACAACTCCTTGACCAAGTGATTCATCCCGCTCAAACATTAAGCCAACATCTACGGTATCTTTGATATACCGAAGAATCCATTTCACAGTTTGCCAATGACCTCTGCCAGGATCATGCATATATCTGCTCACAACACTAACAACTTGTGAAATATCCGGTCTCGTACACACCATTGCATACATCAAGCTTCCGACTACATTGGCATAAGGGACTTTTGCCATGTATTCTCGTTCTTCATCTGTCTGCGGAGATAACTGGCTACTAAGCTTCAAATGAGGAGCAAGCAGAGTACCTACAGGTTTTGACCCTTCATTCATGCCAAAACGTTGTAGTACTTTCTTCAAATACTCTTTTTGTGTCAGCCAAAGCTTGCCTCCCTCTCTGTCTCTGCTTATCTCCATATCAAGAATCTTCTTGGCTTCTCCCAAATCCTTCATCTCGAACTCTCTACTCAACTGAGCCTTCAACTTGTCAATTTCAACTTGGCTCTTTGCAGCTATCAGCATATCATCAACGTATAAGAGTAGATAGATGTAGGACCCATCTTGTAGTCTTCTCAAATACACACAATGGTCGTATTTGCTTCTTGTGTACTTCTGACCCATCATAAACTTGTCAAATCGTTTGTACCACTGTCTTGGTGATTGCTTCAAACCGTACAACGACTTGTCTAGTTTGCACACCCAATTTTCTTTACCAGCAACTTTGTATCCATCGGGCTGAGTCATATAGATTTCCTCCTTCAAGTCACCGTGTAAGAATGCAGTCTTCACATCAAGTTGAGCTAGCTCCAAATTCAACTGTGCTACCAAGGCCAACAAAATTCTAATGGAGGAATGCTTCACAACTGGAGAAAATACCTCATTATAATCAATTCCCTCCTTCTGAGCGTAGCCTTTAGCCACCAATCTTGCCTTGTAACGAACATTACTCTTGTCAGGAAATCCTTCCTTTTTAGCAAATACCCATTTGCATCCAATTGCCTTCTTTCCCTTCGGTAGTTGTGTCAACTTCCATGTTTTGTTCTTCTGAAGAGATTCCATCTCCTCCTCCATTGCCCCTTTCCAACTGCTACTTTCAGAACTCCGAATGGCTTCTGAAAAAGTGGAAGGAACATCATCAATGACTGGAAGTGCATAGGCCACCGTTTCGATGAGACGTTCTGGTTTTCTTCTTTCTCGTCTCGGTCTACTAGTGGCAATTGACTCGAACTGCTGCGTAGGTTCTTGGGCCGGAACCTCTTCTTCATCTGACTCTTCCTCTGTCAATGGAGAGTCACCATTGGTGCTCTTAGCTGGGATCACCATAGTAGGCTCAAACTCCACCTGCTTTGATACACACTCCACCTGCTGTGAAGTACCACCAGCTTCTTCTGGATTTACCTTAGTCAACATGGCAGATTCATCAAAGGTAACATCCCTGCTGATAATAGTCTTCTTTGTCTCTAGACACCAAAGACGGTATCCCTTCACTCCAGCATTAAGACCCATAAATAGAGCCTTCTTTGCTCGTGGATCTAACTTTGATTCATTCACATGGTAGTATGCAGTGGAGCCAAACACACGCAAAGAATCATAATCTGTAGCAGGTTTCCCAGACCATACCTCCAAAGGAGTCTTGCCACCTAAAGCAGAATGTGGCAACCGATTAACAAGATGTTGAGCATATGTCACAGCCTCAGCCCAAAAATTTCTGCCTAGCCCAGCATTAGACAGCATACAACGAACTTTCTCCACTAATGTCTTGTTCATACGCTCTGACACCCCGTTCTGCTGTGGTGTTTTTCTGACTGTGAAGTGCCGAACTATGCCACAATCTTGGCATATCTTCAAGAAAGGATCACTCGTATATTCTCCACCATTGTCTGTTCGGAGAACTTTAATCTTCCTTCCTGTCTGGTTCTCAACCTGAGTTTTCCATTTAAGGAAAATCCCAAGCACTTCATCCTTCTTCTTCATTGTAAACACCCACACTCTTCTGGAAAAATCATCAACAAAAGTGACAAAATAGTGTCTACCTCCAAAGGATGGAGTCTTGGCAGGTCCCCACACATCTGAATGCACATAGTCCAAAATCCCCTTAGTATCATGGATAGCAGTGCCAAACTTCACTCTTCGTTGCTTTCCCAGAACACAATGCTCACAAAATTCCAATTTGCAAGTCTTCGTACCTTTCAACAATCCCTGCTTGGCAAGAATTTGCAAGGATTTTTCACCAGCATGTCCCAAACGCATATGCCACAGCTTCGTTGCCTCTGCATCCTTCTTGCTTCCAGAAGTTACTGCTGCAACTGCCCCAATTACTGTACTACCTTGGTAGTAATACAGATTATTCTTCCTCACACCTTTTAACATCACCAATGCTCCTGATGTTGCTTTAAGAATTCCATCTCGGATAGTGATAATTAGGCCTTTTGATTCTAAGGCACCCAAAGAGATGAGATTCTTCTTCAACTCTGGAACATATCGAACCTCTCTCAAAATTCTGGTGGATCCATCATGATTCCTCAGCTTGATTGAACCTATCCCAACTGTTTTGCATGGATTATCATTGCCCATGAAAACAACCCCGCCATTGAGCTCTTCAAACTCAAAGAACCATTCCCGGATGGGACACATATGGTAGGTGCAACCTGAATCCAAAATCCACTCATCTGCTTGTGATGTTGAGGGTGAACCAACCAAAGAGACTTCTGACTCTGCATCACTCTTGCATTCTGCAACATTTGCATCTTGTGGAGTCTTTTCTCTCTTCTTCAACTTCGGACAGTCTTTCTTCCAATGCCCTTTCTCATGACAAAAGGCACACTCATCTTTGGCAACTCTGCTTTTGGACTTGGATCTTCCTCTTCTCCCCTTTGTCTGGCTTTGTTGTCGTCCTCTAGCCACTAAGGCTTCATCTGCTGCAGGTGCTTTGTTCTTCACTTTATCTTGTTGTCTCAGCTCGTGACTATACAAAGCAGAACATACAGCCTCCAATGATACATTCTCCTTCCCATGAAGTAAAGTAGTCTCCAGGTGCTCGAATTCATCGGGAAGAGATGATAACAACATCAAAGCCAAGTCTTCATCTTCAAATATAACATCTAAATTAAACAGGTCTGCTACTAATTTTTTAAACAGAGTAATGTGTTCATTCATCGTAGAACCTGGTCGATACTCGAACCGGAACAATCTCTTCTTCATCAGAAGCTTATTTTGACCACTTTTCTTCAAGAAAGTGTCTTCCAATGCCTTCCACAGTTTGTGTGCAGAAACTTCATTCTTGAAAGCATATTTCTGCTCCCTGGATAAGCACGATCGAATTGTTCCGCAAGCCAACTTGTTTACATCGGCCCACTCCTTGTTACTGATATCGTCAGGTTTCTCTTCTTCAATAGCAACATCAAGTCCCTGCTGGAACAGCGAGTCAAGGACCTCACACTGCCACATGCCAAAATGACCGGTACCGTCAAATATTTCCACAGCAAGCTTCGAACTAGATACTGGGATCCTCGACCATCTAGATGTGGAAACCATCTCTCCTGATTGTATACTTGATGTAGCCTGTTTTGAACCTGCTTCCGCCATTACAAAATCAAAAGATAGTATTCAACAATTTACAAATAGCCCAAAGGATGAACCTTCGGCTCCGCTACCACTTGTTGGGAAAACTCGGGTAATTTCCCCTAAACTAGTGAATTGAACTGATTCGATAACTCCCAGGAAAGATGGCCTAGCCTATCTCCTTAGACAGAATTATCATTCCAAGATAAATCCCCAGGAAAGACTGGAGGAACAATGGTTCACTTAAAACCCAGCCTCCTAGACAGGACTTACTTGCACAGTATTATAATTCACAACCTATACCCGACAAAGGCGGCTTAGCCGGCCAACAAATTAAACAAGGCGACTTTGCCAGCCAAGAAAAGAGACAAAGGCGGCTTAGCCAGCCAAATATTGAATACTAAATAAATGCGGAAATTAAAGGCAGAATATTAAAAAAGAGAACTCAAAACTTGATAACGGAGTTCGGCCAAAATTTTGCCTACGTCTCCGGAGCACCTTTATAGAATAGGCTTGCTCAATTTTTACTAAGAGAAGAGAAGTATTTAGTACAATTGTATGGAAACAATTATACTCTATTTTTTGGGATGGATTTCTAAGGCAATGGGGAGTTCTATTTATAGTAAAACAAAACCCCCCACAAGCACTTTCTCCAAGATGTGGGATTGGAATAGGCAACACTATTCCAACAGCAACTCCATACCGAATTGATTTCCTTGAATCTTCATGGGACAACTAGCGATTCATGGTCAGGTTGTTACTCTGTCCACTCCGGCTACCGAAGCTTTTGGACATCAACATCACCTACCGAGTCTCTGCCTTTAGTGTGGTTCTCCCTTACTCCACCAAAAGTGGAGCTGTTTCTTTGGATGCTTTTGCATGATGGTGTAGCAGTTAGGACACAGTTATGTTCTCGGGGAATTTTGTCATGGGACATGGTCGTTTGTCCCCTTTGCCAGGAGGAGCCAGAGTCTAGTGGTCATCTTTTTCTTCATTGTTCTTATGTCACCAAAGTGTGGCAGCGCTTGTGTGATTGGTGGGGCGTCTGTTGGATTGCACCTTCATCTGTGCGAGAATGGCTTCCACAGTGGTTGCCCTTGTCTGGTTCGCCTCATGCTGGTCGTGCATGGCTAGCGGTAGGGCTCGCCGCACTGTGGTCCCTTTGGTTAACCCGCAACTCTGTTGTTTTCCGTGAAGCATCCCTGCCTGACATTCACCACCAGTTCGACGTCATAGTCACACGAGCTGTCTGCTGGTTCAAGTCGGCTCATCCCGCTTTCCCCTACAGCGGAGGTGCGGTTTTGGTTTCTCCGGCGACGTTGCAACAATGGTGGTGCCCGAAGCGTGTCCATCTGCACTATGCTTGACCTTTTAGTTTCTTGAGATTCTGTACTGTTTCTTTTACAGTCAGGCGATTTCCTTATTATGTCTCAGAGCCTGACTTTTCTATGTATCTTCAATCAGTAATCTAATGCAAATACACGATTAGCATAAAAAAAAAAAACATAGATACACAGAGTTAACACAAGAAAAAGCTAGCTATGGGGAGGAGTGATCTTTAGCGGAAGAAACATATAGAGAGAGCTACCTTGAAAAAAGAAAGACCAAGGAGAAAAAAATGGCATATACATACATGCAAGAGCATAGAAGAGAGGAGCGAGCTGGAGAAGGCAAAAAACACCTAGAGCTACCAAAGTCATAAACTTTTCCTCGGCTGGAGAAGATGATGAGTGCAATCTCAGCATCCCAAAAAGCACAGAGAGCTCGTGAGCTTTCTTCATCAACCCATGTCTTCTTTTGGAGAAAGTGACTTGTCTGTTGATCTTGTTCTCTATCATCTTCAGCTCAACTCTTCCTCTCCCCATCTTAATTTTCTCTTGCAGTGGTGGTGTTAATTCAATGTGAAGAAGATATGATTAAGATTATATATGGTGGGTTGTTGATTTGTGGATACTGTAACTCTATATAATGTAAATAACTAGTGGGTTATAGCTTTTTAAAAACAAGAATGGAGAAGAGACCCAAAGAGAGGGTAATACGCACTACCTACTGAACATGATGAATAATTGTCTTGCAGAGAAGGAAGTGGAAGTTAGGAGTAAGACTAGTGAGTAAATGGAGAACAGGAACAGAGAGGAGGGATTTGAATCTTTTTTTTTTTAACAATAAAGCAATAGCATTTACTTCTCCTTTTTCTTATTCTCTTTTTCCCATTAATAATTTTAGCAAAGTCGCTCCTCCTTTCTCTCTCCTCCCCTGTAATTGCAGGTTCCTTACAGTTTCTTGGTGATAAAGTGGCTTTCCTACTCTCTACTCAAAGGCGTGAAACTCACGCAAAGACCACTGCCTACCCCACATCACCCATCTACCTCTTCTTTTTAAAAGACCACTGGCTACCCCCAAGTATTTTCATTTCATTTGCAGTCAGACAGTAAAGATTACTTAGCAAAAAAAACCCCAGAAACCCTAAAAACCCCCAAAAACCCTGCAGCAAAACATGATGAAGCTCCCTCGCTCCTCCACCATCACTGCCACCGCAACCACCGCCGTCATCCGCAACCCAGCTGCCTTCCTCCCTCCTGCTTCTGTCAGGGCATATAGCAACAAGAAGGGGGTGGAGGAGCCCTCCAAGCAGCCATACTCCAGTAACCAGCTTGTTAAGATCTTCGTGCAGCAACTCAAGAAAGATGGTGGGGCTTGCATCCAAGATCTCTCCAACGCCAAGAATCTGACGGCCGACCACTCAGCCAACGCCCGCCTCGCAGTCATGGTGTCGATTGCAGCCACGCACCTTTTTTCTTTCGCCCTGGAGGTTAAAGACCGCATGATGAAGCCCAGCAAGGAGGAGTAGGAGAAAATACCCAGAAGTGATCAGAGATGTTTTTTTTTTGTTTGTATAAGCTTTTTTTTTTTGATGCAAACGACAAGCTTTATTTATTTATAATGAAAGATAAGATACATAAGTTCAAACAGCGAAATTGAACACCTATTTACAAAAGCCCAAGACTCCTATAACACCTGTAGTGAAGTTAAATCGCAGGTGCCACCAATGAGAAGTTACACCTGGAGGCTCTCCATGATCTAACAGTTTCAGCATTTGATATAACTGTTGACACACTAAAAGGAAAATCAGATTGTAAAGCCTTGATCCACGATGTGGCATGCACCAAAATTACATCAAACACCCTATCCACATCGACTGCAGTATTTCGAAAGGTTCTCCTATTTCTCTCCAGCCAGATTGCACGCATTGCAGCCAAGCCAATGAGAAACCAGAAGGCTCTGCTTGAGGAGTGTGAGGATATGAATGACCATTGTATCACAAAAGCCTCCACGCTAGCGGGTACACACCATTTGACACCCCACCACCTGCAAATTTTGCACCATACTTGCCAGGAAAATGGACAAAACAGAAAAAATGGTCCTTAGTTTCAAGGTTTGAGTTACAGAGGCAGCACATGGAATCAGCAAGAGATATAATCCCTCTATTTCGCAGAGCCTCCTTAGTAGAGATGCCATCATTCAAGACCAACCATAACCAGCACTCAATCTTGAATGGAGTCAAGGACAGCCATATAAAAGGTTTGTCACACATATATCCCATCTGAGAATAAATAAAATCCCTGCCAAGCCTTGTGGAGTAAGCACCATCTCTTCCTTTACGCCACAGTCTTGAGTCCACCCTTGAGGGAAACAGATATGTGCCTGCCACGGCACGCTTTATTTGTTCCACATCCACTTGCTCCCATTCACGAAGTGACCTCCTCCACGACACCACCCATCTGGGTTCAACACCAGCTAAACAATCTTTCACTGAAGCATCTTGACATAAGGATATGGAGAACAGCTGAGGGAATAAATCTTTTAATATACCACCACTAAACCAGTCCTCGTACCAGAATCGAATTGACGCGCCATTACCCAACTGAATAGATGATCCTTGAAGTAGAGGTACCCCTGTCTGACTACTTGATGATCCCGATAAAACTATATCATGCCAAATAGGGGAGCATCTGTGTAAGGGGAATTGCAGGAACAAAATAGAAGGATGAACTCCATACTTACTAGCAACTAATGGTTTCCAAGCCTTTTTCTCGTCAGAGCAGGAATTAAAATTCCATATCCATTTAAACAGGAGGCATTGATTCATGATGCCAAGATCTACAATTCCCATGCCACCTCTATCTTTTGGAACTGCAATTTTTCGCCAAGCAACAAAACAAGTTTTCCTTGTTTGTATAAGCTTGGATGGGTGTTTTGGGATATATAGATGCTGAGTTTAGATCTTTCGTTTTTTTGATGCAAGCTGAACTTTAGATCTCTGACTTGAATTTTTGGGAATATTTTTTTTTTTAAAAGTCTTTTTTATGAATGGATGTGTGGACTTCTATATTTATATTTGCCGTGTTTTTTTTTTTTGGTAAGAATACGTTTTGATTTATTCTTATTATTAGTCTCCTAACCATTATTTAACATGTTTCCTTTGTCAGCCAGAGAATTGGGATGATGCTGATGCTCAGGTGCTCTTCCACACACCTTATATGTTTGTGTTTCTTTTAGTACTGTTTGCCAGAGGATGTTTAAGTGATTTTTGTATGGTTAGCATAGTGTTTATGGTTGCTGAATCTTTAATTTTGTTTGGCCTTTAGTAGTGTTTGCGAGAGGATGTTTAAGTGATTTTTGTATGGTTAGCATAGAGTTTAATGGTTGCTGAATGTTTTTGTTTTCCCTGCGTGTGTGTTTTGTTGTGTGTTGTTGAAAGAGCCGTTGATGTCAACGTTGGTGCAAATCCTCCACCCAACATTTGTTATCTTCACCCCTGCTTTGAAGGAGGTCAAGTGTTAAAGATGGGGAGAGTTGGCTTCCAAGTGGAAGTGCACTTGTTGTAGTCTAGCTTAATTTCTTTGTGTCGCATTATCTACTTTTGGTTGAGGCTAAGCAGATTTCGTGATTTCTAATTAGAATGAATTCTTCCTAATTCATAACTGGTGGTTGATAATTTCTCGTGTTTTGAACTTGAACTGGTAGTTGATAATGTCTTGTGTTTTGAACTTGGTCTCAATTAAGTGGAGGCTGTTGGTTCACATGTCCATTCTCATCTTCGAAGAGGATTATGGACCTGGACTATAGGGGGATGGTTGTTAGCCAGAAACTGGGTTTAGGAATTGAGCGCAACTTCTTTGCCTTTGTCCCAATTGTGGTTCAACGCGTTACAAGTTAACGGTGTGGTTATTGATTTTCATCCTTGAGGTTTAACTGTGGTTCCAGCGTTTTTCAAAAGAAATGTGTTAAATAACTCTTCTTCTTTCATGACTTTCAATCATGAAAGTGGTTAAATCTACCCACATGTGATGGGTTCTAGGCTTTTAGCGATGTATCTGCAGGATCTCATTGTGATGTGGGAATTGTCATAACAAAACCCAGTGCGGTGCGTGACCAACTGTTACTCCTTATGATTCTCTTTCATTTGTCATTTTGGAAGAAGCTTGTGTTGTGTTAAATGCATTTTTTAATTGATGAGTGAATTTCATAAACGTGAAAACTTTTGGAATAGAGGGAGTAAGTATGAAAGGCTGGGCGATCGAGTGTGTTACTAGTACGAATCACACTACAGTTAGTTAAGCGGCGGGCCTCATGTTGATTAGATCAAATAGTAGATGATTGGACTTGGGTGGTGTTGGGCTCCTGGCTCAGGAACGTAGAAGACATGCACCGGTGGATTTTATAATTTTAAACTTGGTCCCCAAGCTATAGCTGAGAGCCCATGACCATGCATGACAAGTAAAGGGAACGACCATTGTAGGTCTATCGTTGTTAAGGACTGCTGTTTTATTTTTTAAATATATATATATATTAAAATACACAATAACACGTGATTTGCATATGCTAAAGAAACCCATTCAAAATTAATCCCTTTAAAACGACAAATTCTTAAAGAATCCAATATGCAAGTACTAATTGTATGTTGGTTGGCCTTTGTGACTGTTTTTTTTTTTTTCTTTTTTCTTTTCCAAGTCTGTTCCATTGTTAGTTTTTGGGTATATGTACATGGTATTTTTTTCCAACGTGGACAGATATATATATATATAAACGGCATATTTTTTTTTAAAGACAAAATGTTTTAATTGTGATGAATTCGCAAATTAAATTGTTAAATTGTTCAAACAAATAATTAAGATGGCCAAATTGATACTCCACTAGAGTTAAGCTGTCCTAAATGAAATTTTGCCTATATTTTTTCATCTAATCTCCATAGCTTCATGTTAACTAATCTTTATCTGACCCCATTTCGGTTGCTCATTGTTATTGCTTTTGTGCATGCTGAAACTTGTTCTTGTGGATACCTTTTGGCTTCATTAATTAAGTCTTTGGTTTTTTTTTTTTTTGATAAATAAGTCTTTAGTTATAATTTTAAGGGGGTACATTTCACGTGTTTGGGGGCAGAGAAGCAATACTGGTTATCCCGTCTTATTCAGAAGATGGCAACGGAAGAATTAATGGCTGCACTTCAGGTTCTTTTGTTTTTTTTTTTTAAGAATCCACTTTAGGGTCTTGAAATACCCATCAAAGCCAGACTTTGATTCATGCTAGGAGCGAGCAATTGGTGCCAAGTACTATATATTATGGCAAACCGGGAATATGATTTCATGTTTAACATCGATATATGTAGCGCTCCATACTATTATTTGTTTTTCAACGTTTAGAAATGTAATTAAAACTTCAAAACCAAAATACAAAAAGTGAAAGCACCATCTTCCACCCATCACGATATTACTTGAAAAATCACAAACAAACAAACAAAAATGATAACTCCATAACGCCAACTCGAATCCCCAAAAATCTATGCCTTTCAATCTCATATTCCATCACCTCTCTCCCTCAGACATTCACTTCACTGGTGGAAAACTGCCCTCCGGCAACAGTTTGATTGTCGCAACCAGTAATTTTTTTTTTTTTTGAGAAGCAAAATCAAGTTGCTTAAAACAGTATAACAAAAGGAGTTTTATAAAATGAAATTTAACCTTAAAAGTACGCAGACATCTAAGGAATTGTCTTTAACAGAGATTAAAAAAAAAAACTAAGATTTAAGCGAACGCATTAACGACAAAACAAAATCCAGACAATCTATACCCAAAAAGTTGAACAGTACTTTTTGATGCAAAGTTGAACAGTACCTAGTGGATGCATTACTTTTAAGCAACAAAAGGTAAACAGATATAAAGCGAGCGATGCCAGAGCCACACCCCTAACGGCCCTGATACAACTCCATGATTACCTTCTTCACAAAAGCCCTGAGACGGAATCCGATTACGGCATAAATTAGCAGCTGCTTGATGGAAACCGGAGCGTTAGGGAGCCAAGCGAGGATGGCATTTAGATGTGCCAAATAAGCCATACAAAGACGGGCCTCCTCTTTAGCATGCCCGAGAATACGGAGAACCTTCTTCCGCCCGTCGCCTGCGCCTCCCGCTTTCTTCACCGGTCCTACCTCACGGCTGGTTGAAAAATACATTCTTGCCGCAAAAGGGTAGAGGTTGGTGGATGGGAACAAGGATGGAGCTAGGTTTGGTTGGGGGACTGTGATCGGCAGTGGTGTGGTTGGCAAGGAGCGTGAAATGCTATGGCTGATGATGATGGGCGCCGGCGGTGGTGGGATAAGGGCGATTTTGGTGTCTAAACGGCGTTTCCTGAAAATGGAAGCCATTTTAGAGCTACACCTTCCTTCTTTTTTTTTTTTTTTGAGAGAGCTACGATGATCTTAGCCAAAAAGAAAAAGGGTCTGATGCTGTGTGTGCGGTGACAGCTACTATTTGCCGTGTATATATAGGCTTTTTATTCACCAATTGTAATTAAAAAATTATTGGCTTAGAATTAAAAAAATAATAATAAAATTATTGGCTATGTCGCTTCCCACGAGGCCACGACCAAAATAAAATTGATAGTACCACTTACGATTCTAGATTTCTGGTAGTTATTAGGCTCAATTTAGTGACGGAAAACTCTGATCACTAATAGTTCCAAGAATTCTAAGGGAAAAGTAAAAGTAGTTACTGTTATTTACAATTCACAATTTATTTTAATTGGTAAAATGCATTCCTTGTCATTAGGCATTAAAAAAAAATGCATTTTTGTTAGCAATTCTATAAAATGCAAACTTTTTCCACAATCATTTTAAGACATACATACTTCCATTGATTTTCTAGAATCCCGCTTGTTCCAAAAACTGCAACCCTTGCCATGCCTTCGTAGTAGTTAGTTTCATTACTGGGCCTGGTAAGCTACTAGCGGTTGCAGCCCATGGGGTGCCTGATTGTATGTGTTATGTCTGCAGATTGGACTGAGGAAAATAACAATGGGTTAGTGAGTGAGGAAGCCCAAGACGAGGAGATGGATAGTGTTAAGCCTGCTTCCGAAGCCCAAGGCCTAAGCTCTACAGCACTAAGAAGAACCAAGAGAGTAAGGGTTCCTTCGAGAAGATTGGCAGACTATTTGGTGGACAAGCAAGTTGGTCATAACGGTTTAGACGCGTAAAACCAGGGAGGCACAACTATATGAAGAGGACTTGCCAAACAGAATAGGCATGGAATTAGTGAAAGGAGTTTCTTATTTCTCACCCCCTTCTTCTTTGTTACTCCTGTAATTCTCTCTACTTCCCCTGGCAATTGTAACCCGAGATTTACTACTTGAATAAAACCATACTCTTCTCTGGGTTTATGCCAAATTTTGGATTTCCTCCATTACATTGGTGCTTTCATTGAGCCCTTTGCAGCCATGGCAGAGGGGACCCGTTTCAAGATCCTGGAGGAATCGGTGAAAGCCAACCAGGAGATG
>JAKUCV010004223.1:74044-132052 GCA_028386065.3 Turnera subulata
ACAACTATATGAAGAGGACTTGCCAAACAGAATAGGCATGGAATTAGTGAAAGGAGTTTCTTATTTCTCACCCCCTTCTTCTTTGTTATTCCTGTAATTCTCTCTACTTCCCCTGGCAATTGTAACCCGAGATTTACTACTTGAATAAAACCATACTCTTCTCTGGGTTTATGCCAAATTTTGGATTTCCTCCATTACAGTATGTCTGTTTTTACAGCCTTTATATTATAATACATAAATAAAGAAGTCGTTGGAATCAAAAGAGAGGAAAAAAGAAAAAAGTGGTAACAGTAATATCCTTTACACCGAAACGTTCATCTTGTGTTTGTCTGTCTATACTAGCAACCTCCAACTTTTTCTCCAATTTAATCTAATGATTCATATCATGCCTCTAATACTATACTTGTATTGGAACGGGGTTCAAATAAAAGATGCTGATGGCGAAACATAAATGGTATTTCTTCCGACAACAAATCCTTTCAATTAGTTTTGTATGCGCTTCAAGTAGTGCTCAATTAATTTGCCGGGCAGCTTGTCATTCCCCTCCGGTATCTTGTTTAGAAGCACTATGCCTGCAATTAAAATGGTAGATTTATAGGCATACTCAACTTAACTGGGATAACAAACCGTGGCAAACAATGTGACTGCATGCCTAAGTACAAAAGTCTCATACAAGAAATAAAACCAATCAAATTTAGCAATTCAATCCAACGAAGACAAACCTCGATCGAACTACAACCCATCGCATCATCTCACAAAGAGTGCCTAAAAAAAATGAGCGGTTAATTCGGGGAAAAAGGGGGGAATCAGAGATCATAAGTACATCGGTCGGTGAGTACTGAGTGGTGATGAATATTCCTCCGAGTATTAGTACTTTAGTCCTTGGTAATTATCTTTTTCCCATTCAAGTAGGTGTGTGTGACTAAGAGAATATGAAACAGCGTAGTCACAAGTCACTTTTTTTTTTTTTAATACTAATAGTCACAAGCACTTAAAGTATGATATCGTATGTGCAATGTACCTGTAACAAAATTTATAAAAAAAAAAAAAGAAAAAAAAGAGAGAAAAAAATCCCTAGATCGATAAGAGTCACCAGGCCAGAGTGTATTTCTCAGTTGGTCAAAGTTGATTTACGGAGTTGTACCTGTTCCCAAAACCCACGACTTGTCGTTACTACTAGTAAGCAATCCTGATGATACGACACCACACGCAAATTACAAATCGGTGTCGTATCAGTAAGGAGTTGGGTGATTCCTAGCGCCCTACGCCACTTGGGCCCGTGCATACCACCGGAAGCAAAGCACTACTTTTAATAAAACATTCTTGTTAAGACGGGACTCATATTTATTAACTTAGATTGAAAACGGGTCTCAACCTGGAAAACTACTATTGACCTTTTTCTTTCTTTTTCGATGCTTAACTATTGACCTTTTTTTTTTGGTGAAAAAAAGTTTAGGTAACTTTGACCTTTTTCTTGTTAAACAAGTTCACATCACAATACTTAACAACCTCCTAAATAAGAATTTCCTTGCGCATTAATCCCAGTACAGCAAAAGAAACAAACAAGAGAGCCACTTTCAAAAGCAGCGCAAGTACTCCACCTCGCACGTCGATTTTTACATCATGGGAATCCTGTAAGTTTCTTTTTTGTATTGATTGTTTTAAATATGATTCTGAGCTTCGGAAAAAAAAAAGAGTATGAATGTATGTTAACGATCTCCATATATGTGCTCATACATATATATGTATGAAACTTGTTTGCAAATAGTTGGGAACCATATATTATACCTAGTAAACATATATTATACCATATCCTCCCATCACGAGTTTAACAATGCTTTAGATAATATATACTATACCTTAGATTTTTTATATGTTTGTTTTGTGTTTAAATTATCATTGAGGTCGCAAGAATCATTACGTACCCATCAAGAATAATCTTTTTTTTTTCCTACTCCCTTTTATTTAATAGAACGATTAGATAAGATACTATTATTACATAGGATGAGTATATTCTGTTTGACAATTTAAATAATTGACCGCAAATACAAGCTCATATATTGTTGGAATTAGTCTTGTGCATTTAGTGAAGGAGAATGTATTTGTACGGAAAAAGATCGCCTGGCTTGAAAAGATACAAGTCACTGGAGGACGTGAAATAAAAGCATGTAAGAGGCTGTGCCTTTTGAATAGAATGTTAGAGAAAGGTGAAGGCTTGCCATCAGATGATCTGATCACATCTTTTGATTCTTCTTGTGCCGCTAATCCATGTGTTGATGCATGTGCGGAAATTTTATGTGCACAAAATGTTCATCGAACCAGCAAAACTGATGATGTCTCCTCACAAGCCTCACAGGATGAGACTTGCAATAAGGTGTGATATTCTATATACTTTTCTTGATTCCATTACTTTCAACATGTATGTTTTTTGCTCCTTTCATTTTTGTTTATAAGATTTATGTTATATATTCATGTCTCGATGTTAACCGAAATCAATGTGAATTCACATACTTCGACAAAAAAAAAAAAGTGAATTCACATATCTTCTTAAATAGCCCGGGTGGCATGATGTTCTAGCTATGGAAAACAAGGAATTAGAAGATGAGATGAAGAGGCGTATGAGGACACAAAAAGCTGAGATGAGATCTTGCCGGAAAGTATGTACTTTAAAGAAAATGCTTAACAAGGACGGAGCATCATCAACCAATGATGCAAGTATTTGTGGTAATATATGTGCAAGAATGTTGTACGCACCAATGTCACTTGCATTACTTTGAGTAGTGAGATAATGATCCTACATTAGCCGGAAACTTATTAGCTAGAAGCAATTTCTTCATTTTGTCTAGAGTTTCAAGTGCTACAATTTCAAGTGCTACAATCCTGGCTGCAATATCGTACGAATATTTATTGAAGCTTATATTTTTAAATTTGCAATATCTAAGAACTTTTGTTGTTACTTTGTTTTTCTCTAATAACCAAAATGGATGGGAAGGAAGAGAGCGAAAGGCAGAAAGAATACCACATTAAAAGAACAAATTATTAGATACTTCTTGAACTTAGTTCATTACAACTTTTTAGAGAGAGAGAATTTCCTCTGATTTCTCTCTAGAATTTTCACTTATCTTTTACTGTTCACATGTCCTCTTCTAATGAGGGCAGAAGGGCAGTGCCATCTCTCAGCACTATCCCAAACTCTGGGGAGGAAGATCCTAGCACTAAGAAATAAGGGAGGTGGAGGTCCCAACTGCCTTTCAATGGACACTGAGATGGGGGAATCGAGCATCATCAGTTGCCAAGACACTGACTTGATGGATGATCATGTTACTCCATCATATTATTTTGGTAACATGAACATCAAAGCAGCTATAGCAAGTACCGGCTGTCTCTCAGCTTGGTGGACAACGACTGCATCACCTTTCCTCCAAACAAGTCACCCTCAAGACCTTCTTCGTCAAATGTCACTGCAACCTGTGATCCCACACTGAAAAGCCTAATCCTTGTACAGTTTCAACTTATAGGAAAATGTATGCTACTATTTCAAGTCAATGTGGAGTGTTCAATAACTGCTAACAGTGTAAGAATACCTGTGTTCCATCATTTGTTGATCTGGAAAAAGTCCCATCATCGCGCATAGGCCAACCACAAGAAAAGCATTCTGATGTCCTGAATGGTATGTATAACAAAATAAGAGGATTAATCCAAATAAAGGAACTCCAAAAGAAGAATTCATTTACAACAGAAATCAGGATATCCAAACTGACCAGAAATACTCATTTAGATCATCATAATTGCACCACTCTGAATGTGGAGCCTGTCCATTTTTGCTCTTTTTGGCTTCCTGCAACAATTAAGTGCACTTTGCGTGTAAGAAAACAGAAAGATCTAAGTTCTATTGCATCATGCATGATTGAGAAACATCACAACTTAGAAATTACAAGATAAATTGGTGTTATAACCTTCCTCAAGAATGCCTCATCATCTCCACCGTAAGAAGGCTTAATATTTTCTCCGGTAATAATGCTAACATTTCCAGCTAGCCGGCCATGGAGTTCATATGCCATCTGCACATACATGGTGCAATGTTATAAAGTTCATCATCTAACATAACAAGCAAACCTCACAGGAAGAATGAAATAAAAATCAACCCAAAGAACCAAAGAAAGAAACCTGAATAACATTTAGATCTTACATTATGAAAGATGTAGCTTAGACATTCAGGCATTTTCATAGGAATATTCATTGTAATTACCATAATAGAACTCCAAGCATATTAGCATCACATAAGAAAAAAAGTACGAGCAAGAGAAAAGAGAAACAATGATGATTATCCCAGAGAGTACAATTTAGTAATAAGGTAAGAATAGATGCATCTGATCTCCATAAAAAGCAAATACTATCAATATCAGCCATATGATGACCATTGGAGTTAGTGATGGCTACTGCAAGATTGTTAGTAATACTAAATTCAATTTGATGATGGTTATCAACTTATCATAGAATCCCAATTCGTAAACAACTAGAGACTTCTATTACACCTAGTTATATATATTTGAAACTGATGAAAACTAGACGTACTAGAAGAGAGTACTAATTTGCATTCTATATTTACACCCATTGTTCTAAACATGCGTTTTGCATAAAGCACCCAAGGTACACCATAGGAGTATTAAAACAAAACAAATTAGCTGACCTGTGTATTTCCTATTTAGAGTACACTGATAAATATAACCACATCAAGATGCAACTCATTTTTGTTACGGGTGCCTGTTGCAGCGGCAGTAGGACCTACATGCATCGACAATAAAATCACAATCATATTTTCGAGACAAAAAGAGAGGAACAGATGGCACTTCAATTTGAAGAGAAAACACAACCCAACTGCAGAAAATGAATGCGTACAAGACAAATCATGATGTTCTGGCCAAAATGTTCCAAAAACCAAGTAGAATCCAAGAACTGAACAGTTAAACAAAGGAACCAGCTCCAACAGTTTCCATAATGTTCTGCCAATATTTAACATCCCTAAAACAAAACATAAGCAGTTGTTAAAGCTCTATATAGATTGTCATTATAGTTGGATAAGTATCATACTGTCAAGCTCTGAATTTAGGATTTTTAGGATCTCTCTAGAAGAGATCTAAGAGTTGGCATGCTAATCAAGTGGATTTCAATACATAAATATAGATCGTAGCAATACCTTGTAGAACACCACTATAATCCTAGTTTCACATGTCACTAGATTGAAATAGATGGAGCGGGAGAGGGAGAGAATAAGATGATTTATCTATTCATGTTTCACAAACAAAACAGGACAAAATGAAATGAGCTCCGATGTCTTGGCATTCCATTGAGGAAAACATAATTTGTATCATTCATAAACCATGGGTACAGAAAGTGAGAAAGAAATAACATTTGTGAAACTTACATTAGCCTGAAAAGTTTCAATGGCAATTCCTTCATAGAAATGTGCAAACCTGTAGCAATTAAAATACATCAAGACTTTGAACATGAATATCAGAAAACCTTAGAGAAGAACTACATGCTCTGTCACAAGATTACTAAATAAAATCAGAATCATGATTAAGAATTTATAGAGGAGAAAAGATGGATTAGTCAACTAATATTACCTTCTATCCTTCTCCATGCCCGACCATATAGCTTCAAAGTTTCAAGGAACATCTTGTGCTCTTGTCTGTCCATCCTGACAAATTCTCACTCCCGCACTAAGAAATAAACCAAGAAACCACAAAAACACAACTGTAAATTGCATCAAACTGAAAGCAGCAAGCCAATCCAATAGTCAAGCATCGAAATAGAAGAAACTTAAAGAAATTTGTACAATAACGGGCAAAGCACCATCACCTTATTCAATGTGCCTGACAAATCGACCAGAGATAGAAAAGAAAACCGCGCGTTTTGGAAGCAAACTGTGTGTTCGGTTGCTTACAGCCGATTCTGTTTCTCGAATGAGCTTTTGGAAGCGAAGCATCCTCTGTGGATTTACCGGCAATATCCATTGGCTCCATTTTTTTGGACTTCAAAACCTTAAAAAAAAAAAAATGAAAGAAATTGCTAAACACAAGTTACATAGACTTAAGCAGATACTTGAACTAAATCGAAGAAAGGAGTAGATCTGGAGAAGTTTGGCTCACCGTGTCACCGAGTTGACGACCAACCGTGAGGGAAGTGGCTACGGGCGGAGGAAATGAGTGAAGAGACTCGCAATCCCAGAGGAAGAGGAAGACGGCGTCTGAGGAGGACGAGAAAGAGGCGGCGGCGGAGGAGGAGGAGGACGAGGAGGCGTCGGAGGAGAGAGGTGGTGGCGGCTGGAGGTGACAGGCGGAGGAGAGAGGCAGGCTGGCGGTAGCTGAGAGGCAGAGAAGAAGGTGGGGGTGGGGGGTGGCGGTAGAGGGAGCTGCGGCGAAGGAGATGGTGAGCAGATGACTGTTGAGAGATGAGAGTTTTTATTTTTTTTCTGATATGTTAGGGATTTTGCCAAAAAGTATTTTGAGCTTTAAATTAAGAAGGATGAGAGTCTAATGCGATGCGATAGACTATAATCAGTCTGGAAGAAAATATAAAACCATGTCTTAAATTATTAACCCCCGCAAATTAAAATAAAACTGCCGCGACACGATTTATTTAGCTGGGGCTATAAAACCGACACAATATACACAAATTGTGGCAGTTTTTTTTTTTTCAACTCCCGCTAAATAAGTCCCGGAATTAGCCACTTTTTTTTTTTTGGTAGTGAAAATGGACGCACATTTGGGTCAATATATAGTCAATACCTAATGACTGAAAGAGTAACAAATACTAGTAGAGAATGTGTGTGTTTAACGAGTGTGATTCTTATGTCACAGCACTAGTCTTTGCAGCCCATCGATGTAATTCACAACCTTCCTTCCTTCAACAGCATTTAAGCGCAGTTCAAGAGATCCTTGGTTTGCTGACTTTGTTTGCACTAGAGGCTCTTCAGATGCCTGGAAAGTTAAAAAGGCAAGAAGGTTGAACTCCAACAAAGCAATTCAACCATGGATGGAGCTATCTCTTTATGTTTCTGAAATTGGTGATCCCACTCGGCATCTCCAATTGCTAGGCACTATAAGTTGATGCACCCTCACAACTATAGGTTGAGATAGAACAATTATGACTTAAGAATCAGTATTATCCAACAAATATTGCATTAGTTGAGTGACTAATTAGTTGCAGACATATAACATCGGATAGAATATTGGACATCAATTAACTTAAAATACTGTTTGCAAAGACAAAAAGATGATGAATAATAATAATAATAATAATAATAATAATAATAATAATAATAATAATAATAATAATAATAAAATTACTCAAGCGAAAGGAACGTCTTGCTTAAAAAAAAAAACTTTTCCTTTGTCAGGCATCCCATTGCCAAAGTTCTTCAAAGCAATGGTGAAATGAATTTGTTGAGCTAGATCAGCATGCAGAATGTTGTCCATTTTTTATGAGGGAAATAAGGAAGTTTTCTAACAATCTGTAACCAAAAAGAATGCATATTCATATATATCTCACTTAAGCACGCCTGTGACAGTCAAGTAAAGGCATTAGACTTTAATATAAGTGTCCTGAAACACACTGCACTTAGAACAGCATAAAGAGATGGGGACGGGGAGCTTACCTCCCTATTGTATCCAAACATGCCAAAGCGCGGCTACAAAATGAAATAAAATAACTCACGACAAGCCAGCACAAATTCACCTCTAAAAGCTGTAAGAGAACCCACGAATTCTATCTGGCTCTAGAAATAAAATCACATCAGAAAATAATTTATATCCACGCGAGCCAAAAGGTTGACGCATGGCACAAGCTTTTTAACTTGGATTATAGCATACACAACATAGATGTTCACACCTTGCATTACATAATTGTAGCATTACAAGGATAGCATTCTTGTGCATGAACTGTCTATGTCTAATGAGGCATGCACTAAATTGTACCTCTAAATATGGAGGCTTGCCTCCTATTGCCTGGGCCTCTAATGCTCTGTTCAGAGAAGCACCCTTCTTACCCCTGAGAAATGAGAGAAAAAAAAAAATCAAAGCAGCTACAACAAATAAGATCATGTTACTCCATCACTCACATACTATTTTGGTTGATCTCAAATATCAGCTTAAGAGAGAGATTTTATTTGCCCTTTTTCTTGGGTCTCGTATAGGTGCTTGTTCAACAGAAACAGTAGCAAAAGTACTTCAAACAAAACTATTTAATATCTACAAGCATGATCTTCAATTTCAGGTAATAATGCCAGCGTATGTGTACTCGATAATGTTTATTCAGAATGTCACTTACAACCTCAGGCTTACCGAACTGATTTAACATCGCTTCGACCAAAAAACTGGTTTAACATCGCAAGAACACCTCGTTTCACCAAATAATTTAACGATTTACATGTATATCCTTACAATCATAAGTAAACAAAAAGAATAACATACCATTTACCATTTACATGTTGTTGGAAACTTCTAAACCTGAAATTCCGCGACTAAGTTTAACAAATCCCAAACCTGAAATTCCTATGCCAGAGTTTTTGTACTCGGTGAGTTGCGATGGTAAAAGTCTCGGATTCCTCACCACTTGCCGTTGCCAGTTGCCTCTTGGTATCGCTTACTGTGAGCATCCTCTGTTCGGCAAACATAAGTGCAATTTCCTCAACAAACAAAAAAGACACAAAGGGAGAAGTAAAGAAACAATCTTTTTAGAGGCCATCATTTCTTATACCAACATAAAAATCCCAGAATGCACTCCTCTGCGTACTATAAAAGAAAACAGGAATATCTTCTTCAAGCTGTTCTTTAAAACATTAAAACTTTAAAAAACCATTCAAGGAACACATGGTTCTGGTAAAGATGCAAATTGTCCAATTTGGATTTTCATTATGGGAAGTCGTGTATATAGCGAGGGACTCTTCTTCCTGGTCTAGTTCCATTCCACCCACACAAACCAACATACCGAAAACTAATGAAATGATCTCGTCCAAGTAACACAACCAAGACTTCAAAGAAAACAAAAAAGAAAAAGAAAAAGGAGAGAATGGCGACACAAAGACAAAACCGGCCCAAGAAAAGTTTTTTCTCTTTTTTTTTTTTAATAATAAAGTCTTTTTTTTCCCTTAGTAGAAGTCCTTAACTTGAAAGTGTTCTTTTATTACTCCATTTGTATTCCTGGACTATCCTCGAAATAATTCAAGTATGCCACCGCTGTCCAATAAAGTGGCACTTATTCTAGAGATGTTATCACAGCGCTACGATACAAGTCCATGATGATTGTAAATAGTGCCTATTGGGCTATTAGGTATCAATAAATAATAGTAATAAAGTATTTAAACATTGCAAATTGGGAAAAAGAGTTTGAACTTCGAATAAATGTTTATTATCACGAATCACGATTATTGTTATAGGCTTATAGCACTTCAAATTCTTGGAGAAAATGAAGGAAATGGCTTTTGGCACTTCAAATTCAATGTTAGATCATCGTTGAATAATAATCTGGCCTTCTCTCATTACTCAAAGATAATGCCTAGGAGCAGCTCCATTGCAAGTTGCCATTGGCGCATACAACATTCGTGCACATGCATCACCACAAATAATACTTGCATCAGCTTCAACATTGGCTGAGTAGTCTTTCGATGATCCTCCTTCCTTATTTAGCATTTTCATTAGAATGCACACTTTGTGACAAGATCTCATCTCAATTTCTTGTATTCTTCTACGCTTCTTCTTCTCATCTTTTAATCTCTGGTCTTTCAATCGGAGAAGACCTTCCCATGGAAACTATTTAAGATCATATGTAAACTCACATTTCAGTTAGTGCTCAAAACATGAATATATAACATAGATCTTGTAAACAAGATAGCAACAGTAACATATGATGTTAAAAATAAAAGAATCAAGATGGTAAGAATGTAGATACTCATTAAAAAAAAAAGAATATAGATAATTATAACAGATGGAGATCCCCAGGCTCTTCCGTGGCCATTAAAAAACCGCACATTGTTACCACAAATTAATTAATGTTGTTGGCCTTTAGTCAACTTTAATTTAACTTGTCCTCGGTGCTGCATACCTATTGCTATTGAGTAACTTACTACCTTCAACCTAAATTTTACATCCTACCATTTGTAATCACATTAGGATACAAAAACTAAAAGATATAGGTAAACAAAAAAAAAGCAGATAAATTGAGATTAATTAATATCACACCTCATGGCGCAAAAAGATCTCATCTTGTCGAGGAACATCATCAGTTCTACTAGTCCGATGGACACTTTGTGTATATAATTTTCTCTCACATTCATCAACACATGAATTAGTGGCACCAGAATTCAAAGATGTAATCAGAGCATCTGAAGACAATCCTTCACCTTTCTTTAACAATTTATTCAAAAGACACAACCTCTTACAAGCTCTTATTGCGGGTCTCCCGGTAACTTGTATCTTCTCAAGTCGTGCCATCTCTTCTCGCAGACATATATGGTTTAGCACCATGCCCACAAGCCTAATATATACCAGAAATGTATGAGCTTGTGATCATTAAAAGTTTGAAAACGAAAAAACCGAATGTACTCAGTGGAGGGGTAAAAAAAAAGAAAAGAAAGGAAGAAAGAAGATTATTCTTGATGGTGAAATCCATAGGTAACTTTTCCAAAACCGGTACACCCTAGTGATTTTTGCAACCTCGATGATGATTTAAATGAAATCAAACATATAAAAACCTGGGCCCGTTTAATATATCAATTCTATCAAATAGAACCAAACGGCTGGAGGAATTCTTCCCAATCGGTAGCATCAAAGTTTGTTTTGTATTGTTTATTTTAATCACTATTATTAAAAACATTGTTAAACAATATTATTTGTTAAATTAAACTCGTGATGGGAGGATTGGTATAATCTATGGCACTCACACTATATTGCTGATTTTTGACACTACACTATATTTTTTTATGCAACACTACACTATATTGCTGATTTTAGATCGTGAACATCCACAATCATATATTCTCTCTTTTCTTTTCCTTTTTCATATACATACACAGAATCATATAAAACAATTGATGATGAAAAAAAAAACTTACCCTCGTTGTGCCGCTGCCATGATGTAAAAATTGATGGATGAGGTAGCGTACTTGCGCTGGTGCTTAATTTGCTTTGACGCTTTTGAAAGTAGCGCTGCCGTTTTAGCTGAAGCCAGTACTGTGGATTAATGCGCAAGGGAATTATTAAGTGTAGGAAGTTCTTTAAGTATTTGTGGTAGTGAACTTGTTCAACAAGAAAAACGCAAAAGTGGCTTTTAACTTGAGACCTGTTTTTAATTAAGTTAATAAATATGTCCCGTTTTAACAAGAATCTTTGACTATTCATTACAAGCAAAAACAGAGATTACCAGTACAAAAGGAAAGAGTAAAAGAAGCTGAAGTTAACTTTGTCCGACTGTGTCCAATGACCACCACTAGTTTCTAGTATCTTGTGTTGGACAGAAGTGCCCCCTAACGTGACGCTGTAATTAACCAGTCCTTAACAAACCCCAAGGCCACAATAGTACCCCTCCTCACCCTGCTGTGAAAATGCTCCTTTGGAAGCAGAAAGTTAGGCTTGGTAATAATCAGCATGTTCCCCAAGAATGTGTAACTTTCTTGCTTCCCCTCTCGACCTCCGAATCCAAAAAATGGTGTTGAAGGAGTCAGAAGGCAGGTGCATTGGTCTGCCGTTTTTGCTTCTCTTTTCTTGTTCTCTTGTCTAGATGTCTATATATTGTGCTTTCTAGTTTCTGACATCACGTTGCTATTACTTACAATTTCATTGGAAGGTGTAGTTGGTGACCCCTGACAACCAATCAGGATTAGTGTATAACACTAACAGGCTTTATTGAGTCTTTGATGCTTGGATCGCCTGTGGAGCTGTTCAGAATCAACCCTTTCTCCTATCTTTTCCTTTGACTTTGCCATTATTTCAGTCGTTGTTGGGGTGCCTTAATTAGTAGTTTTGATCAGTGTTATGTTGCATGGTCATAAAGATTGCAGCCAATTAAGATGCAAACCAAGAACCCAGAGGCACCCACACAATGTTGGACCGCATCCTTAGGCTTCTGGCGAGCAACAATGTGCTGTGTTGCTCTATGGACGGCAAGTACAGGTTGTATTAGCCCCTATGTCCAGATACTTTGTGACTGATCAAGATGGTGTTTCCTTGTGACCCGTCATGGCCTTAATTCAAGACAAATTAAGTATCCTTGGAGAGCTGGGGGTTGATGATCATACTCCAATACTGTCATTACCTCATAATTCTGTCTTGTTTTAAAAGAATAGCCAATTCAAATGTTCAAATGACAAATTCATTTGTAGGTATCAACTGAAAGCTGCAATATTCTTGAAGGAAGAACTCCATTTGATAGGGTCCATGGAATGCATGCTTTTGAGTACCCAGGATCGGACCCAAGGTTCAACCAAGTCCTTAACACCGCTATGCTTAACTACACTACTTTATTCATTAAGGATATCCTCTGGCATACAAGGGATTCGAGCACCTGAAAGTGCTAGTTGATGTTGGTGGCAGCTTAATTAGGACACACTTTGAAGGCAATAACACGCAAGCATCCCCACGTGTCGTTAAGGGTATCAATTTTGACTTACCACGTTAAGGGTTTTTTCAGTATAAAGGTAACTGGCTGGATGATGTTTGTCAGATTATCTGATTTACAGTGAACCTGATGTGCATGCATAATACGAACGACTAATATAGAACTTTTTTTTTTTTATGCAAACCAAAGACTTTATTGCTCAAAAACCCTGTACAGGCTAACAGAGTACAAAAAACAGAGTACCAAAAGATAGAGGTTCAGCTACAAATAACAACCACAACGCTAAACAGCCCCTAAAATATATAATACAACTGAGACAGGAAAACAGGGGCAATATCAGTTCATCTACACTCAAGACAGTTAAGGTTCCTGCGCCTACCCATACAATTGACAGTATCAGCGCTAGAGATAACGTAGGAAGCACTAAAAGGGAAATCTGGATGAACTAAACTCAAGTCAGCAATTCTTTCACAAGCTGCAGACTTCTTCTCGAATGTCCGTCTATTCCTTTCGAGCCAAATAGACCACAAAGTAGAATAGCAAATAATGACCCGCAGGGATCTGCTACAGGGGTAGGGTGTCACGAAAGCCCATTGTACTAAAGCACACCCCACCATCTACATAATCTGGGCCAAATCTGCCATGTTATTGGACAGGTAACAAGCAGGTGGTCACGTGTCTCAAGGCATCGAATAGACAAAGGACATACTGAATCTGCAAGGGGAATGATATACCGCGATATCGTAGAGCATCCTTTGTTGGAGTCCCATTGTTCAGCGCGAGCCAAATCCAGTATTCCACTTTGAAAGGAGAGAGAGCCAACCAAGGGTTAGGCTTGTTTCGTCTACAATCCAAGTGATTATATATGAACTCCCTCCCAGCACGAACCGTTTGAGTACTCTCCACTTTTAGACCCAATCCATGTGCGACAGTCTTCACGTGAGGGGTGCAGGTTGGTAGAATTGCTATATCCACACAGAGGTCATACCCCAATACTGTCATTAACTCATAATTCTGTCTTGTTTTAAAAGAATAGCCAATTCCAATGTTCAAATGACAAATTCATTTGTAGGTATCAACTGTTCTTGAAGGAGGAACTCCATTTGATAGGGCCCATGGAATGCATGCTTTTGAGTACCCAGGATCGGACCCAAGGTTCAACCAAGTCTTTAACACCGCTATGCTTAACTACACTACTTTATTCATTAAGGATATCCTCGAGTAGGGGTGTAAACGAGCAGAGCTACTCGGGATCGACTCGCTGGCTACTCGAACTCGACTCGTGCTTATCGAGCTCGAGCCGAGCTCGAGTCGAGCTTAGAGTGCTATCGAGCCGAGCTCGAGCTTACCAGTACTCGGCTCGCAAAGCTCGCGAGCCTTATCGAGCTTTGCTCTTATAAGGCTTAGGGTGAGTGGGCTTTTTATGGGCCATATTTTTTGAAAAAGAAAAATTTGAGCCATGTATTTTAAGCCCAAAAAAATGAAAGCCTGTTAAAACACAAACACATTACACTACACAAACACAAAAACGACCGGAGTCACAACACAATTCACAAATTCCAAATTCCAATCCCTAATCCCTTATCTCACTGACGAACACCTTGTCTCGACCCTCTTTTCCCTCTTTGGCCGCCCCTCATCTCTCAAACGCTTCTCTCCCCCTTTCTTCTCCGCCGCCACTTCCGTCGGCATTCCTCGCGTGGGACGAGTTGTGGCACGTCTTGGGGACTCGACCGACGGCGTGGTGGAGTCTCGACTCCTCTTACTCAACTTCCGGCCAAGCTAGTAAGTTTGCTCATTCTTCCCTTTTCTTCTCTGGATATGAAGGGAAGGAATAATTCGGTTCTGGGTTTGGGATTGTAGACTGTAAGATTTATGGTGTGGTGTCTGTCTTCCTGTCATTTTTTTAGCGGTTTTCTCTTACTCTCTGTGTTTTTCTTGTTGTGGTGTCTTTCAGTTTCACTACTTCGGTTGCAAAATCCCTTCTTCTCGGCTTCTACTACTGCTCCTCAACCTCTGCCATTACTGAACATTATCAAGGTATCAACTTTCTCTCCCTTCTTTTATCTCTCTATTTCGTCTCTGTTTGCTCTTACTTAGTGTGGGTTTTTGGGATTAGTTTCTGGTTTTGTTTGTTTGGAGAGGTAATATGTGAAATGGGTTTCTTTAGCTCGTGTGAAATGCGAGTGCAGTATTTGGGTTTCGAGTTTTGGTGCTCGTCTTGGCTTCTCGGGGTTACTTAGAAACTTGAGGAACGTGAAAGATTAGAGAATTCAGCGATATTACCTGTCAACTCTGTTCAATTGAGCTTAAAGCAGTAATTGGCTCTAGGTTAGTGTTTGTCTGTTTGGGAAATCAACACGCAACTGAGTTATTTTCTCTTCCTCCATATTCTGGCATCAGGGTAGAGAATTCGGGGCTAATTCCTTGACACATTTTCTTTTGGGGGTTGAAATTACTTTCCATTTAAGGAGGAAGAAGAAGAAAAGATGTAACAAATAGCCAATAGATGCATTGTTTTATTTTGTGACGAATAACTGCTGTGGCTGTTAGTCTTACATTCTATACATTCTAGGCTGCAAAAAGAGGATATGACTTTGGCTTTCTTGGACCATTTTTATTTGCTGCTCTAATGGTGCTTATTTGCTTCAGTATTATCGAGTTAATTACGCAAAGCTTTTTCTGTCATCGCATTTTGATAATGAAATTGTTTTGTCCTTTTACGTAGACATGTCGAGTACACCGGAAATCTCTTCTTTACCAAGGGGAGAAGACAACCAGCCATTGGAAATTTTTTCAGGGAGTGCTTCAATTAATGACAGCAACCCCACTCCTTCAGCAACACAAACTGTTGGTGTAGGTAATGAAGATGATGTTACAGATACACATTTTCAGAAGAAGAAAAGAGCAAAGAAATCCGTTGTGTGGCTCGAGTTTACAGAGGAAACAATCAACGGGCAGCTGAAAGCTCGATGTAACCATTGCAAGAGTGTACTGAAAGTACACAAAAGTGGTAGCACCACTCATTTCAACAGACACTTGGAGGCGTGCATTCACCGAAAGAAGAATCAGATTCAATTGCAGCAGCAGAAATTAAATTTCCCTCCAACAGATGCAAGTGCTGATGGTGACTGTATTACTATTGGTTCTGGATACACAGATGGAAAATTGGATATGATGAAGATGAGGCAAGGGGTTGCTAATTATGTACTGATAGATGAGGCCACATTTTCTTCTGTCGAGGGAGTAGGCTTTAACATGTTATTGAAGATGGGAATGCCTGAGTGGGAAAAGGTTTCACGTACTACTGCAAAGAAGGATTGTGAACATGTATATGAAGTTGAGAAGAAGAAGTTAAAGGCACGATTGAAAGGCGTCACCAGGATTAGTTTGACTACGGATTTGTGGAAGTCAACAGCTCAAAAGCGCGAGTACATGGTTATTACAGGGCACTTTGTTGATGCGAATTGGAAATTGCATACACGGGTCATGAATTTTGTTCACATTCCGCCACCTCATGGGGGAGTACAAATTGCTGATTGCCTTTACCAATGTGCGAAGGAATGGGGGATTGAGAATAAAGTTTATTCGATTTCAGTGGATAATGCATCAACCAATGACAAGGCAATTCGGCTCTTAAAGGATACATTTTCAAGGAGCTCCAAATTGTTCTGCAATGGGCAATTATTTCATGTTCGTTGTTGTGCACACATACTGAATCTTATGGTTCAAGATGGCCTTTCAGAAGTCGGGCACATCATCGACAAGATTCATGACAGTGTCACTTTCATCAATAATAGTGACGCAAGGATCCTGACTTTCGCAAAAATAGCTCAACAACGCAATTTAAAGGAAAGGAGGCTTGTTTTTGATTGCAAAACTCGATGGAACTCAACATATGAGATGTGTTTCATCGCATGCAAGTTCAAAGAAGTATTTCAAGATTTTAAGGAGCGTGATTCGAACTATATTTGCTGTCCAAGTGAAGAAGATTGGAGGAAGATTGACAAAGTATGTGAAGTTCTCAAGGTCTTTAATGAGGTAACTAAAATTTTTTCTGGGTCCAACTATCCTACTTCCAATTTGTTCTTAAATGAAGTGCGTGAAGTTAAGATATTGTTGGATAGAATGTCGGAAGATGAAAATGATTTTATTCGGGACATGACTAGAAAGATGAAGGAGAAGTTTGATAAGTATTGGGGTGAGTGTAATATGTTGATGGCGATAGCTTCTGTTTTGGATCCAAGGGGTAAAATGATGGTGATTGAGTTCTCCTTCTCTCAAATGTATGCTCAAGAAGATGCCCATAACAATATCTTCAAGGTTAAGGAGACATTATTTCAGCTTTACAATGAATATGAGGCTGAATATTACAACGAGTTTCAAGTAACTGAAACTTCAAATGTCAATTTTACTTCTTCGGGTTCGGCTTCTCAATCAAGTTCGGGTTGGGATCAATATGCAAAATATATTAGATCAAAGGCAGCTCGTCCAACTCAAAAATCAGACCTTGTGAGATATTTAGAAGATGATTGTTATATCCACGAAGGAGACCCACTCAATTTTGATGTATTAAATTGGTGGAAGTTGGAGAGCAACAAGTATCGTGTTTTATCAAGAATGGCTCGTGATATTCTTAGCATTCCCATCACCACTGTGGCTTCAGAAGCCACATTCAGTGCTGGTAGCCGAATTATTGATCCTTATCGTGCTTCGTTAGCTCCACAAACGGTACAAGTGTTACTATATGCTAGTAATTGGTCTCGCAATCAATATGGAGTGAAAAAGAAGCCCAAGGTTAGTAACATGGTTCCTTAATATGAATTTATAAAAAAATATTAGTTAAAGTAATAAATTGTAATCTTTTTATTTTGAAACAGGAGATGAAGCTACAGGAAATTATTCTTCCGTTGGTCGATTAGTAGTGCACTGTTGCAATGGCTTGCTGCTCCCTGTTGCAAGGTAGAAAAAAATCTGTATGTTGTTTATATATGATAGTAAAAGAGGTAACTTCAGCTGTTCACTGGTTTTGGCTCTGCAACTAGGCTTGATCTTGCATCTTAGTCATTGAATTTGATTCGCACGACAGATTTGTTTAAAATTCCCACATGTTCTTAATGGTGTGCCTTTCTTTTTAACTCCCTATGCGAAAGAAACCAGAAATCGGTGTGTTCAAACCTGAGAGTAATACTACTTTTTTACTGCAGGTTTTATGTGTAATTGACATGGTACCGTTGGCATGGTTGACTTGTTGGAGGTTCATTCATGGAGTGTTTTGCATGGAGCTTGTTGGAGGTTCATTCATGGAGCTTGTTGGAGGTTCATTCAGAGTTTTGTACTGGTTCTTAAGTCTATTAAGAGTAGGAACATCAACATTTTAATAATGATCTCTCAAAGGGTTTAATTACTGCTGGGATATCCTTTGGTAGTATAACATTCTTCTGCCAAATGCTTCTATCTTCACTTGTTATCTTGTTTGAGTTGGAACTTCGTGTGTTATTAATTCTTGATTGTTTCGTACTGTCATCACAATTTATTTTGTTTAACTCATGCATATCATTGTTGTAAGATGCATTTGGTTCTATAACTATTTACTGGTTGAGTGGAAACAATTTAGTTATACTTGGACTTTGACATTAATCGAGCTTAAACGAGCGAGCGTTAACGAGCTGAGATCTAGTTAGCTAAGCAAACCATTACTTAACGAGCCTTAACGAGCCGAGCTCGAGTAATGAAAAAATCTAACGAGCTCGAGCTCGAGCTCATATATACAAGCTCGATCGAGCTCGAGCTCGAGTCGAGCAAGGCACTACTCGGCTCGACTCGGCTCGTTTACACCCCTATCTTCGAGGCATACAAAGGATTCGAGCACCTGAAAGTGCTAGTTGATGTTGGTGCCAGCTTAGGACACACTTTGAAGGCAATATAACATGCAAGCATCCCCACGTGTCGTTAAGGGTATCAATTTTGACTTACCATAAGACATAGAACATGCCCCGGCCTATATATCCTGTTATGCTTTTCTGTTCAAAGTCAAACGACTAGATTTTGATTTGTTCCGTAAAAGACTCAACAGAGACGAAGTGATACATCTTACAATATAATCTACCAAGTTAAAGGGATTGTACGTATGTGCAAAGCGTAGATGTCTTAAATTGATGGGGTACATTAATGTTTATATCTACTAATGTTTCGAACTAATACAAGTGGCTTGTTTATTGCAGGTCTGGAACATGTAGCTGGAGATATGTTTGGAAAAGAATTGTTTATGATAATAATTCTAATTTTAAAAATAATAATTCAAAAAGAAAAGATAATTCTAATTTTTAAAATAATAAATAAAAAAGAAAAGACGATGTGGAGAGTTAATAAAATTATCCAATGAAGTAATGACACCTATATTTGTAAGACTCCAAAAAAACTCTTCTGCAACCCTAGGGTTATTGGAATTTTATTACATATCTATTTTATCCGTTATTTATTCGGTGTACTAAAAATAGGAACTATCGTCTTTTTGCCTAGATTTTTATATAAAATACTAAAAAGAATTAGGTGGGGAATTAATAGAAAAGATGATTATAGTAAAGATACTGAGATAAGGAGAATTATAGGAAAGAATGAACAATTTTTTTTGGTACAATGGGAGATGGAAAGAAAACAGAAAGAACTACATGAAGCACAAAGAAAACCGACAACGCAAAATAAAAAGTGAACAATCTATACTATCTTGTTTAAGTTTATCCGCTTTAAATATATTTAAATACTATTTTGTCAATTCCTTTCATTTCATTTCGTTTTTTATTCCTCTCAGCAGATAAATCAAGCCCAAACTGATAAATTGTCTTCTTACAGCCCAATAAGCTCCCCCTGCCCCTGGGCTAATACAAAAGCTTTGCTAGGGGGCCCGCAATTATGCAACTTCTACTACACAGACAGAAGAACCGAATACGGGAGCTAGTACTAGAAATTGTAAGAAAAAAGTTTGCTCAAGTTATCTTTCCTCTAATTGAAGAAAAAAATTAGACCTTGTTGCTTCCACTGCAACACATCTCATGTCTCAGTTGTGAAGCAATGGCGTCCTAGATATGCTTATAGGTGAGGAGACGCATCAAGTTTGACCAGCAACAAAAAAAAAATGAATTTCACAAGATGTGACAACTAATATCACTACTACTACCTGATAAAGTGTTAGAGTAATAAACCCAAAACACTAGCTTTGGATCTTTACCTTCACCTTTTTGGGCCCCCGAATTTCGCGTTTGTCCCGTTTGTATACCTATGAGTTTTTTTTTTTCCTTTTTATATACCCCGGGTTTATAATTTGTCTTTTTTTTTTTTACTTCGGGCAGCCCGGACGATGATATGGCCATCTATCCGGGTCCATTTGGCACATGTCGAATTTTTATTGAATCACATGGTTGAAAAAAATGGGACCTACCTTTTTCAAAATTTAAATTTCCAAAAATTCCAAAAATTGTTATCCGATTTTTTAATTGAAATATCAGTTGGTTGGGCCGATTTTATTCTCAATTTATCCAATACGGTCCGAGTTAGAAAAAAAAAAAACCATCCCAATCAAATTTTATTTCCATTTCCTATCATTTTCTTTTTTTTTTCTCTCTCTCTCTCTCTCTCTTTTTTCTCTTCTTCTCCTTCCCCACCTTTCTTCATTCTTCAAATGCCAAACATCCAGGAGCGAAAATAAGAAAGAAAAAAAAAAAAAGAAAGAAGAAAACCATTAGAACTTTGAAGAATGAAGAAAAGGATCACCACCCGTTAAGGTTGGTTGTGCCGTTCTTTCTCATTTATCTCTGAATTATCATTAACAACAACAACCACAAGAAGAATTAAAAAACCAGAAAGACGAAACAAGCAAGACTGAAACACGTGGTTTCCGGAACCCATCGACGTTGTGTTGTCTGTACCTTGTTTATGTTCATGGATCACAAAGTACTGTTAACAGGAATATGTATTTACAGATCAAAGCCAATACAAATGATTTACATCAAACATATTCAAAATCAATTCACAAATTAAAACAAAACCCGTGGGACCCTTAACAATTATAGAGATGCGAGCTAGTGACCCTTTGTCTTTTGTTGTATGATAATATTGTAAGGTAGAAGCCGAAGTGAGCATATATATATATATGGGTTGTGACGGAGTGGACATGGGTTGCAAATTGCAATATATATATATACACACAGCAAGGTATCAACGTGGTTATAATTAGTTTCTCTAATTACAGATTTGCCCGTTGCATGGGTTTTTCGTTTGGGGATCTCTCTTTAATGATTTTTGGTGGGGTATGTATTGCTTGCTGGGGTAAATGATGGAGGACATGAGGAAATTTAGACAAGCTAAATGGCAGACATGTTGTGTCTATTTTTCATTTCCTTTTGCTGTGTCAAGGGTTTTGAAAATTTAAACTCCTAATGGCATGAGATATTTTATCGCTTTTGTGTTATATACTTATATTTTAATTCTTTGTTTTTTTTATGCCAACGAAGAACTTTAATCAATACCAATATTTACAGTATACAAAAGAAAAAAAAAAGGCCGAAACACAGTTCATGATCACAAACACACGTACAATATTAGATGAGATCAAGAGTGAGCAAGTACTTTGAAGTCACGACGTGGAGCCTTCCTGTTTTTGACACTTTCGGCACAAGAAAGAACATATGAAGCACTAAATGGGAAATCACCGCCCATCGCCTCGACGACCCACAAAGTAGCATTAACCAAGGCCAAGTCTACTACTCTGTCCATGTCAGCTGCAACCTCGGTGAAAAGCCTCCTATTCCTTATAATTTGCAACCAACTAGACCGGAGTACAGCAAATGCAATGGATATCCAAAAGGAACGGCTACAGTTGATAGGGAAGACAAACGCCTGCTGCAATAGAAAGTCCTCCAACGTAGGAAAACACCAGTGAATTAATTCCCCATCAACTACAAACTTTACACCAAATATGCCAAGACACAGGACAAAAGAAGTAATAGATGGTCTCGGGAGATATTCAAGATGTTTGGAACACAAGGGACGCGCGTATGGAATCAGCCAAAGAAATTAATGATACCTCTACATAAGCTGGTCCTTCGTAGGAATGTCATTATTGATAGCCAAGCATATCCAACATCCAACCTTAGTAGGGGCTAAGGCAACCCATATAAATGGTTTTCGTCTAATGACACCCATCTGCACATACATGAACTCCCTGCCCTTTTTTTTTTTTTTTGAGAAAATGAACTCCCTGCCCTTTGATAGCGAGTACTTACTTATATTTTATTTCTCTTGCCTGTTCGATGAGTTTGAGTGGTTAATTTACTCATGATGAAATATATTAAATGACATATAACGGCACACTTACGGATTGCAAGCAAATTGCAACTTGCAGGTCAAAATTATATTTTTTGGTAGGTCATTTATAAACTTTTGTAAAGGATTAACTTCCTGATGCTATTTTTGATGTGTTAATGGAGGATAAAGCTGAAATGTCCACTTTGTAATTGTTTTGAAACATTGGTAATACAATACAAAGTAATAAAATATAGAGAAGCCCAGCCCACGGTTTTAATCTTCTTTCAAAATAAAAACGCATATTTTTCCACCATTGCATTTCCGGTTGGTGTAAGAAGTGGACGGTAGTATGTTTTCAGTAAGTTTCACAGAAATAATATAAAATATTAGGACACTAGCATTAAACATGACAATGATTAGGAGTTTGATACCCACAAGTCTAGTTGGGAAGAATCCGGTCATAGCCACAGACCCAGCTTTGGCCGTCTATTGTGTAATCTGATACTTATGCACACCAAAGGCTATATCGAGCCATTGTGGGACACGAAGTTATAAAATTCCGTTTCCTTTTTTTTTTTGGCATCACAAAGGCCTTCAACCTGCCATCTCTAAGAATCGGGTTCGAGTCCCGGCGCTTTCAGTCAAGCCCCATAGTGTGATGCGGCCGAATATGGCCTTCCACACGGTGGGGTGCTGGCCGTTGAGCCCGGTGATTCCCCAGTATTATGACGCGTAGCATGTGAGGGTGTCCGCTGGTGCCCCGGTTGGGCGGTCTCTCCTATGAGGAGGGTCTAATGCCAGGATGTAACAGGTATTGACCGGGGCCTGGACCGACGGGGCGATGATGACACCACTGATGCCTTTTTTTTCTTCGACAAAAAAAAAATAGACATTAATTAAATTGAATTTGGTCCAACAATGTATTCTTGTCAGAGGTGGCAAAATGGGTTGGGTACCCAATGGGTTACCCATTTAACCCATGAATAAATGGGTAATAGGTATAAATGGTTCAGTACAATTTTATATGGGTCTAATTGGATAATTTATCCATTTAACCCATAAAATAGTGGGTTTATATGGGTTGGGTAATGGATATCCATGAACCCATATATTAGTAATCTAATTCAATTATCCACGTGGGCCAAGATGGGCCCATCCCGGCCCAACCAATATGGGCCGGATTTTGCTCGGGTGGGCCTATTTGGGCCCGTCCCGGCCCGCGCCCATATGAGCCTAGTTGGGCCAGATGTGGGCCTATATGGGCCCAATGTGGGCCTAGTTGGGCCCAACATAGTCCAGACCATACAGACCTAGTTGGGCTCATATGGGCCAATTTAAACCAGACCGAGCACATCTCGTTCGCGCCTAGTTAGGCTCATATTGGCTATGCCGGGTTAATAACTAGGTCGGATTAATATTTATAAAATTAAAAAATTTAAGATACAAATTTTAAAAATATATATTAAGTCTTAATATTATATGAGTAAATAGGTACACCCACATTAAATGGGTCTAAATGGATAAATGGGTAACCCACATTAAATGAGTTTAAATGGGTTTGGGTATCCATTTAAATTTTTTAATGGATCATAAATGGGTATAAATGGATATGACCCATTATGACCCAACTCATGGGTACCCATGGACACCCATTTTGCCACCCCTAATTCTTGAATGGACATAAATATTCTATAAAGGGAGAAGAAGATGATGAGTACTCCTGTCTGATTTGTGATTAGACAGGAGTACTCAGGATGTATCGTAGACTGTTTGGTTCGAGGGAATTCAGAAAACAATGGATCGTTGAAATGTTGGGTCAAAGCTTCTGGAAAAATTGCTTCGATTCTATTGCTGAAGATTTTTTGAATGAGTTGAATGCCATTACATGCAAATCCTTCGTTGTTATACCGAGGGAGAGAAATTCTGTAGCAGTAAAACTGGCCCAATTAGCTGCCAACTCAAATCATGGCCTAGCTATTCTATTTTCTCCTCCCCCAGATCTTGTTCCACTCATAGAAGTGGATAGGGGAAGACACAGCTAGTTTGTGTAGACTTTGTGACTTTGTTTTGTTTTGTATCTATATTTGCATATATCATCAATATATGAGATCGGTTTCAGACAAAAAAAAGCTTCTGGAAAAATTTGATATCTGTTCCCTTGTCTCTGGTGGGTCAGGCCTAATAGTAAAAAGTCTAAACCCCAATCCAATCACGAATTAGTCAACATGTCTATTACTTGCATCCATATCTGCAAATTGTGAGGAGTTAAGTTGAGCAAGAGGGGGTTATCAAAAAAAAAAATTGAGCAAGAGGGGTATACCCGAAAAAAAAAAAAAGGAAGCAGAAGAGAAAATGTAAAATACAAAGTTTACTTGACATGAAGATTGATAAAAAATAGGAATTTCTAACAAATTGGAAGATATCCCAAATGACATTCAATTCTTTGTTATTATAATTATTTTTTATGAACAAAATTATTATCAAAGTGGGGGGTTAGTAGAGAATTTGATCTTAAAACACTGCCAATAATATCATCTTGATACTTATTTCAAGGAAGCAACTGCGTAGCTTAGCAAAATTGCTATGGAATTGTCAAAATAAGTAAAAGAAGGCTATAACAACAAATATGGATAGTGAATTTTTAAGATTCATTACCAATTCTCTTAAGCATTCAAAGAATGAGCCAATAAATCTGGTGATATGAACTCCACGTCAGAAACGTGAGCTAAATAATCATCAAGGCTCAGGGCAGGGCAGGGTTGATGGTAAATAAAGATTCTAATTCTTTTTTGCACATGAAAAGTAACACTTTGGAAATCGAGGGACCCTCTTAGAGCAAGATAATTAAGTGAGGGACCAGAGTGTTGCTTTTTTCCACTCTGAGTGAACCGACCAGCTTCAAGGCCCAATAAAACAAGGAGTCGACGCGTGGATTAATAAATCTCAGGAATGTCCCTCGTCCCCGTATGTCACTATCAACCCTCCCTCGGCAAATTCCTCAAGGCCGCAACTGTCATTTCACCACCAAATCCTTCTCCTTTCCCTCCAAGACCCGATGCCAGTACAATTCAAACCGCCGAAAACATGAACTACAAGCAAGAGGCTCACGGCCGCGGCCACGATCGTCCTCGAGTCGGACGCACGCGCCGGTAAACGGTGAAGAAATCGGGGTCACAGCGACTCTGAAACCTCACCTGCAGGTCGAAGGAGTCTCGTGGCTTATACGGAGATATCATCTCGGCGTCAACGTCATTCTCGGTTAGGTTCTTTTTGCTTTTGCTTTCTTATGTTTTTATGAAGGAGGGACTTGAGATAAATGGAAATTTACTTTAATTTTGAATACGGCAGCGGATTTGTGGTCATCACACCTTGGGGCTTTAGAGTTTAAAGCTAAACCAATCTAGCTACATTTTTGTTCATTTTGTGCACCTGTATTCTTTCTTGTATTCTTGTTGACCGTTATCTCGCATATATTTTGCAGGGGATGAGGTATTTGCATCTGTCCTCAACTAAAGCCATATGACAAGGAGGCAACGTGAAGTTGTTTATAGATTAATTGTATGACTGTATTTGTTAGGTTTTGAATCCGATTAAGATAGAAGCTTTCTTGTTGATGCATTGAACTTTGTTTGCAGGTATCGTCATTAAATTTTGACGTGTTCTTGACAACGTACGACATAGCGTTGATGGATCAGGACTTTCTTTCTCAAATGCCATGGGACTATGCTGTAATTGATGAGGCTCAGAGGCTTAAAAATCCTTCCAGTGTACGATTAAGATCTTTGCAGAAATTTACAAACTTGATTTCCTTGAGTGATGGCTGGCGACTTGTTGGCCACTAATAACATTTTTCCATGTGGTACTAAAACCTCTATAGGTTCTGTATAATGTCCTCGAAGAGCGCTTTCTCATGCCAAGGAGGTTGCTGATGACTGGTACACCTATCCAGAATAATCTCACTGAAGTTTGGGCTCTGATGAACTTCTGTTTGCCTTGGAACACTGGAGCAGTTATTTAAGGAAGCTGGAGATCCTACTTCAGGTTATTCTCTTACCTTACAAGGGCATGTAGTTTCTTACACTAAACCTGTGCTTCCCACATCTTTATTAATGTTCTTCACTATGGGTTCTTTTCAAGATATGGTTTTACGGATTTCAATGAATTATAACCCCTTTTGGTCAACTAAAGATCTTTAAAGCATGCAAGGGGGCTGATTGTGGGTCTCAGAGTTTATGAAAATCTATATCTAATTAATAAACTGTTGTGATTAAGCGTTAGTAGGATTGTATGCTGTCATAGCTTGTTGACAGTAATTTATGGTTCAACCTTGAACCTTGGATGTGTTTTTAGTATGATTACAGTCTTGATGTGTGCTTTTCTGGGTCATTTGTGCTCGCTTTAAGAAACTGTAAAATTGATTACTTATGATTTGCTGTTGGTTGTCAGTGACGGAGCTTGACTTGCCATCTCCTAATTTGGCAACAAAATTCTTACAATTCCAAATCATTACACCTACTGTCCTTGAACAGGTATTGATGCAACCGAGGTGAAGGAACAGTACAAGAACCTAAAGCGTATACTGAAAGCCTTTATGCTTTGAAGAACAAAATCTAAGCTTACGGAGAGTGGAAACTTAGTCCTGACTCCACTTACCGAGATTACTGTGTTAATTGTCTCATGTCTAAAGTTTAGTGTGTGATTTTCCATTGTGTGTTTTTTTTTTAATTTTTTATGAAGAGTTAAATATCTGTTGGTTGTAAATTCTTTATGTTGACAGGATGGCTCCACTCGTCAGCCTGCAAAAGAAGGTTTATTTGTCAATATTGAGGAAAGACCTTTCTAAACTTATTGCTTTGTCTTCTGCAACCCTTCATCATCAATCCTTGCAAAACATTGTAAGCGAACTTCTGAATTTTTGACCTTAAGTAATGTAGTTATTGAAAAATGTTGTTTGAAATGCAATAGCTTCCTTTGTGTCAAAAGTTTCGAGTCTTTCTCACTAATTCTATCATTTCATTATCAGGTAATACAATTACGAAAAGCATGCAGCCACCCTTATCTTTTTCCTGGCATTGAGCCTGAGCCATATGAAGAGGGTGAACATCTAGTTCAGGTAGTATCTGTCCAAGATTTTTGCAGTCTATGCAATATTATGAGCCATGGGACTGAAATGAACTGTCCATCAACTCTGAAACTAAGAGTGAAAGGGCAGCAGAAAGACTTTCTGGTTTTCCTAATGTTATGAGTTATACCTAGATGTGTGTTGCCGTTATCCTAAAACTCACAAGAGGAGGGACCAAAAGGACTTTACCTCATATTTCAGGCCTGAAGTAGGACAATCTCTGCATCTAGATTCTTGACTTCACGAGCTTAAATCAGCCAATCTCTTGCTAAATGTTATTTTTCAAATAGCAATCCTTTCTGACAATTTTGCAACTGTAATTTAGGCCTGTGGTAAACTTATGATTTTGGACCAACTACTTAAGAAGTTGCATGAATCTGGACATCGTGTTCTCATCTTTGCTCAGATCACTCACACACTTGACATTTTACAGGTATGATCTCCGTCAAGTTTTAGGTTATTTTTTCTTCTTTCAGTGTGATGATTCATCTTAGCAATTGGTTAGGATTTTAGTGAGCTTCGCAAGTACTCTTATGAGCGCCTAGACGGTTCAGTTCGGGCAGAGGAACGTTTTGCTGCGATAAGAACTTAAGAAGTTTCAGTGGGCAATCTGGGAGGTTGAATCCTGATCCAAATGGTTCCTTTGATTTTATGATATCCACAAGAGCAGGGGGAGTGGGCTTCAACCTGGTGGCTGCTGATACAGTGAGTTTCTCCTGACATTTGACAAAGCCTAAGCTTTGGCAGATGAGCTCTTTTACCAGTTTGTCAGGTTGAAAATTTGAAATTCTTTCAGTCGTATCTTGATGTTGACAGTGAGTGGTACTATTTGTCATTTTCTTGAGAGAATGCCCTCTGATTTTGTTGCTAAGATGTGAGGGTACTTTCTGGTGTGTCAATTATTCAAACTGGCAACTGCTAATTTTAATCATAAGCAAGTCACTTGATGGAATGTAGCGATGCACAAATACTTATATGCCTGGTTGGAAAATGTAATTTTTTTTGTCTCCCATCCGGTATCTGGAGCTTTGCCCTGGATTCAACCCGGGTCGCACCTGGGTATGGTGGGTGGGTCTCCCAATAGGGATTTTCGTTGGAAAATGTAATTAATGAGGCAAAGAGTGCATTGAGCTTATTTTAATTCCATACTCTTGCTTGCATGACCACTTACCTTCAGCATCTGTCCTTTGCCACCAATTTTGTTCTTTTGTTGGTCACTTAGAAACTCTGAGTTTTGTGTTTTGCTCTTTAAGTTGCATCATGGTATTTGGTTCCAGGATGACTTACTTCTTCAATATGAGCCATACTGAATTCAAATTTATATGATGAAGATTTCATGTGGTCTATCAAGAAAACTGTGATGGGAAGTAGCATGACAGATGATATCTACTTGTAGTTTAAATCACTTCAGGCCAATCGTTCAGTTGCGCATCTGCTCCCAGCTAAATTGACTTCATTGAAGCATTACCTGAATCACGCCAATGATGATATTGCTTGAAAATACTATAGCAGTATAATGTAGAGTTAAGTCATTGCAAGTTTATCCAACTATGTCTTTGTTATTTATTCCTTTAAAATTTCTCTAGAGCTACTGTTGGTCACTTGGTCTGTAATAGATTTTTTTTTTTACTTTGTCAACAAATTGTGAACTTCCATTTGCACAGGTAATATTCTACGAGCAAGATTGGAATCCTCAGGTTGACAAGCAGGCTTTGCAGCGGGCACATCTGATTGGTCAATTGAATCATGTGCTATCTATAAATCTAGTTACTGGGAACACTGTAGAGCAGGTGAGATTTAACATACTAATGCAATATTAAAGTTTCGGTTTTATCCTGCTACTGGTTTTTCTGATTTTCCAAATGCGTTGGTGTAGGTTATTATGCAGAGGGCAGAGAGGAAGTTGCAGCTTAGCCATAATGTTGTAGGAGATGGTGTTGGTGTTGTGGAGCAGGAAGGAAACGAAATAGGGGGGATTGAAACCAATGCTCTACAGTCTGTCATTTTTGGACTCCATATGTTTGATGCTCCGGGGATCAAGAATGATAAATCAGACGACTTAGATGTTTCGGAATTGAGTTGGCAGAGAAAGTTGTTGCTATCCGCAATGATCTGGGACTGGGAAAGGATCAATGGAACTCTGTGCTTAATCTAAATGATCAAAAGAATGACCTTAAGATTTTTACCAGAGGAAGTTCTTCTTATACAGATTATGATCCTGGTCTTGACGAGGCATCATATGTTTCATGCATTGAAAAATTTAAGGAAGCATCACAATCAACTGACAACATGGAGTTGGATTTTTGAGCTAGAAGGAAATTGCCTGAGGATAGGAATATTAAACTCGAGGCTGCAAGGAAGAAAGCAGAGGAGAAAAAAATATCCAAGTGGGAAGCCTTTGGATACCATTCATTGACTATAAAAGATCCTGTGTATCCTGAGGATAGTGATGCATTGATTGATTCAGGGTCTGTTCAGTTTGTGGTTGAGATTGTACAGATCCAGCCAAAGTGTCCCCATCTGAGCCCACTGTTATATTAAGGTAACTGGATTGTAACGATGCCTCTAAGTAGCTTCATCATTATTATGCCTCCAGTAGACTTAAGTCTTGGCTCCATATTGTATAACTAGACATCAATAAAGGCAGCTGGTTCCATGTTATATCTTAAAGATGATATTTAACTTGACAGCTGCGTGGACAATTCTGGAAATTGGGGTCATGGAGGGTGTTTGATGCCCTGGCAAACCTTTCGTCAAGTATCCCTGATGCATATCAGGGTGCTTCTGAATTCAAGGACCTTCATTTGGGTGATGTCCATCTTATACGAATTGATGGTCAGCTTTCTTTTTCTTCACCTACTACTGTATTAATTCGCTTACCATACCAGGTGGTTGCTGAAACGGCTTCTGTTATTCTCACTGTAAAGCATGAATTATGCGGCGCATATGAATGAATGATATTGTGTTTAATACATTTATTGTTCATATAACAGCATCATTTTTGTTTGTCATTATTGCCATTGTACTGATTCCATTATGCCTTTGGTGTCCTATTTGTGGGGTTTGGTTTTGTTAGTCGTGGTCTGGTTGTCCATTTAAAAGCACCTCAGCCTTGCTAGTCATCGTTTCTTTCCTTTTTTTTCTTTTTGCCTTGCGGATCTGGGATAATTTGTTGGCTGAACTGATAAGCAAATTTTTGTGCTGAATTATCCTTTTAATGTTGGTATGATTGTTTCTCCTCCACTCCACTATCCTTACACATTGTAATAGTTTGATGTTCTCTTCATGTAAATAAATACATTGTCTCTTACAAAAGATTACGAGGGTTCACTATATCTCGTCCTTATCTCCACAGGGGACAGTGATGGACAGAGTGCAGAAGGTGATACTCCACAATGGGTAGCTTTGGCTGTTGTTCAATCATATAATCCAAGGCGGAAGGTTCCTCGTAGTGATATCTCCATTCCTGACCTGGAACATCGTATATCCAAGGTTTCATTTGCAGCAGCTCAAAATTCTGGTATATTTTCTTCTCATGTTTATGTTGCACCTATTCCAAATCAAATATCAGATTTGTTGCTTTGTGTTGTGTCCTGAATGATCAGGCAATGTGTTTTTATTTTCGTATTTAGTTTCTGTTGAGTATATAAACCTTTGCATACACGAGTCTCTCATGAACTTGCAAACTCTTGAGTGAAGTAGGCGTATCCACTTGGAAAATTATTGATAATTTTTACTTGAGTGAGGTCCTTATATGGAGTCTCCCACCCACTGACATTTTAGTATTCAATTCATAATAGAGGCAGCATAAACTACCAAAAACCTAAGCACCAATCACCAAGTACAAAAGAGACGATCTTGATCATCTTCCCCGTTCTTTGTAAAAGATGGATGGCCCACCAATGTGTGGAACAATAACACAAATAGTGTTGTAAAACTCACAATTATTCACATGAAGATCTGAAATCTGGAATTTTCTGAGTCCTTTCACAACGGAGAGACACATTGTTTGCATTCAGCTTGGATTGAGCTCTTACTGAGGTTGCTTCTTTCACAGGTGTAGAACTATCTAATGTTATCTCCATCTTTCTTTGTCCATCAAAGCTTCCATCCACATGCCTCGTATTGGTTATCAAGATGGATCAGATCGGTCCCAGTGGTATACAGTGGAACGTCTTCTGCGGAAATATGCTGCCATTTATGGCATTACGATATACGTGTACGTTTCTCTGCCCTTTTAGCCTCCTCTTTATCAAATATAAATGCTAGCTAACTTCCAAACTTTCTCACCAGGTGCTATTGCCGGAGATCCACTGGAGGCTAGAGACATAGATAACCATGTTTATGAGCTCAGACACTTGTATAATCATGGCAGTATGCAATCAGTTTGTAACGTAGCCTTTCCATAAATTGCAAATTCATTTGTTTTGTTATGTCTCGAATGAAAATGGTGAACGCATGCATGGAAAGGGCCAGATATATGGGTTTAAATGGTACTATCTGTAATTGATAGATGCCGAGCTAGCTAACTAGATTGAGATATCCCTTCCCTGCACTCATTCGTTTTCCAGTTTCTCATGTTTAATGACATATCCAAATCACTGAAACCCAAGCAAATCAATCTTCAGAAGCAGAGCTGTTACTTCAGCAGACCTAAGAATAACGCGTTTATAGTTGGCCTTTATACTTGAATATCTCTCTTCAGTAGAAAATGACTTGGCTAGCACTTCATGCCAGTTATTTTGGCTGCAGTTACCAGTGCATAGCCCCTATCTTGAAAAGACCGACCTGGATGCTCTTCATTCACGGTTCATTCATTCCAGAAACGAGAAATTTAGAGCTTTTTACATCTGTAACTGCATTTAAGCATTCCTTTTTCTGTAATATCAGAAATCTAAATGAAGCCAGAAATTAGATATCTTAACCTCTGAGAAAATCTTTTCCCCTGTGAGCATAACATATGTTAAGAATCCTCCTTGACGTCCAGAGCATGTTGTTGTTGTCTTTGACATTATTACCTGTCCATCACCATCATTATTCGTCAATGATGCCAACCAACTTGTCTACCTAGAGAACGCAAACTAGAAAGTGCACTATCCTCCTCATTGCTGTCACACCACTACAGTTCAGGCTCAAACCTTCGTGGAGCCTTGTTACCCTTTCTCCACAGTCACTAACTTGAGGCACCAAATCATAGTATTCTTAAGATTAAAGTTCAATTGATAATAGCGAACCAATTGGAAAGACTGAAGTTGGGCGTAGGAATTTACCTATGAATAAAATTGCTTTCCTTTATATATTCTAGCAGTTTGAACAAATTAATGTTATCTATGTTTAGAGAAAACAGGAAATCATTTATGGCCATGGAGGCGTCAGTTTTTGCATTAGAAGCTTTCTGTTCAACTTGGTACACATTGGCATGAAAATTCTCATGGTCCAGGAAAGCCTGTGCGAGGACCAGTAAAGTTTGGATTTATCTCCGGTTGCCAGTCCCAACAAACTGCAAAATCTCGCGAAGTATCTTTCTGTGTGGGAATGCACAAGCTCTAACTGAGTAACAGAGAAAATCTTTTTGTCAGGTTCGTAGTCGACTAAATTATGACTTTAGGTAGGGATCCAAACATACATTGAGGGCCCATAATCAATCTGTCTGTATCAAATAGCATTGAGACTAATTATCAAAATGCATCATGACTGAGAACATAACCACACACCAAGAGAACATGGAAAAGTAAAATAGAATATAACATGAATTTACCAGTGAATAAGTAATTCTTGCATCATACATGCTAATCAGGGAGTCAGCTAGAGTATGAGCCTCATCTATTATAACTGTATTGTTCTTCAAATTGAGACCAAGTGATTCACGATATGACTTTGGTAATAGAGATTGATAGGGGAGAACAACGAGATCGGCAGCTGGGAGCATGCTTCGAGAGCCATAATATGAACCTTAACTTCTTCATGAACGGGGAAAGCTGCGAATGTGTTCTGCTACAGAAGAAAATCTTGAACATCTTCTGCTCCTCCTCCCCGAAGTCATCATTTTCCTCTCCCTCGTCACTGGATGAACTAATAGAGAAACCACCAGCCTTCCTCTTGGAGCTCCCACCGCCACCAGCCAGCTCCTTCTTATTCACTTTCATACTCGCCCAATAAAAACTCCTCATCATTCAACTCCACTCCATCATCATTCTTCCTCCTACTCTCATCCTTGTTCACCTCACAATCTCCCTCCCCCATATCACGTGAAGATACTTCTTTGCAACTTCACTGATTCCTTCTTCTTACATCAGATTCTCCGAATCCATTTTTGTTCTTGCTCCTAATTTTCTTCTCGCGTGTTTACAACAAAGTCCCTCATCCAATCGGGTTCATCATCCGAACCAACTTCACTGCAATCCCTCCGTTTGTCATCAGATTCAGCCTTTTCTTTTGCTTTCTGCTTTTCCCGCTGATCCGACACCCATTGTAGAGCACCACAAATGATACTTAGTGTGACGGAATCCCACATCGGAAAGGAAGGGGAAGGTCTTGGGTCATATATACAGGGGTGCTGCACACCCCACTAGGTTGACCTTTTGGGGAGAGGGTAATGACCCCGTGACAAGTGGTAGCGGAGCCGACCCGACCCAACTCCGATGTCACGCCAAGCGCTCCGTGGGGACGGAGTAGGCAGGGTGCCCGGTCGACGACGGGGGCGTCGTCGGATTCGGTGGGGGAGAATGTGACGGAATCCTTCTTGGGCCATATATACAGGGGTGCTGCACACCCCACTAGGTTGACCTTTTGGGGAGAGGGTAATGACCCCGTGACAAGTGGTAGCGGAGCCGACCCGACCCAACTCCGATGTCACGCCAAGCGCTCCGTGGGGACGGAGTAGGCAGGGTGCCCGGTCGACGACGAGGGCGTCGTCGGATTCGGTGGGGGAGAATGTGATGGAATCCCACATCGGAAAGGAAGGGGAATGTAACAGCCCGGGTAAAATTTTGGATTTTTACCGGGACTGTAAAAGTCTTTTTACCGTGATTTACCGTTGAATTAATCTTGGGTAATTAATTCAAGGTAAATCGGGCGTCGTTTTTCGAAACCGAGAGTTTTCCCGCGCTCGGGAGTATCTTTTTAACTAACCGAGCCTCGGTTTTCAATTCCGAGACTTGGACGACGTTCAGGGGTATTAATCGGATTTTCCGAGTCCAAGTTGTATTTTCGGACTCGGGACGGAAATCCGGTTCGGCCAATCGTGGCTTGCCACGTGGCCATTCTTCCTTCCTTTCTTTCCTCTTCTTTTCCCTTTCTTCTCTTTCTTTTCTCCTTCTCCTTTTTCTTTCAGCCGCCAGCCAACCTTCTTTATTTTCTTTCCCGTGACTTGCCGGCCCCTCCCCTCACCTGCGGGCTTTCATCCCGTAGGATGAGTTACTTGTGATACAGGTTTGGTGCATTCCAGACAGGCTGCGGCGTTATCCCTTGGACAGGGCTCGGATCCATAGTTTGCATCAGTGTCGCATACAGTGTCTTGTGAGTTTTAAAGTCTTCCGCTGTGCATTATGTTGTTATTGTTGGGCCATTGGGCCGATTACGATGTTGTTGATGTTTTTATTTTGGGCTGTTGAGCCCGAGTTATTGATGTATACACTGTATGCTGGGCTTGGTCTGGTTGGGTTGTCACAGTTCCGGCACGTGTCTACTGTGTACGGTAAATACGGGTCGGGGCGTTTCAGGGAAGGTCTTGGGCCATATATACAGGGGTGCTGCACAACCCACTAGGTTGACCTTTTGGGGAGAGGGTAATGACCCCGTGACAAGTGGTAGCGGAGCCGACCCGACCCAACTCCGATGTCACGCCAAGCGCTCCGTGGGGACAGAGTAGGCAGGGTGCCCGGTCGACGACGGGGGCGTCGTCGGATTCGGTGGGAGAGAATGTGACGGAATCTCACATCGGAAAGGAAGGGGAAGGTCTTGGGCCATATATACAGGGGTGCTGCACACCCCACCAGGTTGATCTTTTGGGGAGAGGGTAATGACCCCGTGACACTTAGAGTCTTTGCAGTCCCTATCGCGATGAAGCAAGGTAAAATTGAGTAAAAGAAGAACCCACTTCACATCTTACTCTCTATATATACATCCATCCACGAGCACAAAACACAAATACAATCGAATCATAGTTTATCGAATACAAGGCCTTCAAAACATCCTATCGTTTTTCATCTTAAAACTAATCATAGTTTATCGAATTCGATTCCAATCGTTTCAAAAATCATAACACGCAATATATATGAACAACAACAACAACAACAACAAAATGAATATCCAAAGAGACAGGTATACCAGTAGGGCTTTCGAGCATGGAGACGCCGCCATGATCCAAAGAGCGATAAAAGAGCCTCCGCAGGGGCGGAGCCAGAAGTTTGGGTCAGCGGGCCCAAATTGGCCCAAAATGATGCAAAAAATATCAAATTGGGTCAGGCGGAGCCAGAAATTTGGGTCAGGTGTAATCCTAATTTTTGTGCGTGCCATGCCATGTTATGTGAAGCCAGCTTAATTAGATTCTTATTCCTCATCAGGTCATCTAGCTAGTGCTTGTCCTCCCTCTCTTTCCACTGCTGATGACTCAGAAAATCTGGGTAATGGATGCTTGCTTCTGGTGAATTATGTCCGATCTTCCACATGGTTTAATTTATTCTGAAACTGCCCTTTATCTTGACATGATCTTACCTTATTCGAGCTAAATTTTCTTCAAAAGTAAGATCTTTGGGAGCTAAGAATTTTGCCATTTATGTGTATTTCCAGTGTAGAAATGGGTGCCATTTTTATCGTGTTGTTATTTCCCGTCATACCAAGGTTTTACTTCAATGCAAGTCCCCTCTTTCCACAGTGAATAATTAACGAGGTTACTCTTTTGGAAATTTCAAAAAATATTAATTAATCAAGTTATAATTTAGACCACAGTCTATGTTCTAACCATGGGTAACATTAAGTTGATATGATTTTAACGAATAAGACACACCAGCGCGTGTGGTCTCTAGCACGATCGTGCGAGATTAGGCCAGGTTAAAACATAGCTGCTATTATAGCGATATAAACAAAAACATCCATCAGTACCAAAGTTTGACATGAAATTTCTTATAGTCCAATGGTAAGTTCGTCTTTGTATGAAACAAGGCAGCACGAGTTTGAATCTCAGGAGGTTTCACATTTCTCTTAAAACACAACAGAAAGCTAAGTTTTAATCTTCACCCCAACAAACCCCCCAACCTTACTTAACAGGAGCACACCATGAATCGCTTCGACAAGGCCAAATAACACCTGATCCGGTTAATACACTTTATAAGTTTCAAAGCGAGATGCATGATATAAAGTGTTTCAGTAAGGCAAGCAAATTTTGAATATTTATAAATACACTTAAAATTTTTCAAATTGCAATACAGAAAAATTCTTTGTGTCAACGCCAGAGAATGAGGTTTATTAGGATCTTCTTCATCTATTCCTTCTTTGCCCCGTTACGGCATCTTTATGGTCCCGACTCTGTAAGCAAAACTGTTCTGGTGGAAGAAGAAGGATGGTGACATGAAGTGAAGAAAGGAAGAAGGAAGATGGTGTTGGTGTTGGTGGTCTTGATCTTCTTATATCTATCTTTTGTTTGTGCTGTTTTTAGGAACGGTTATGCGTTTAGTTTCTTGTTTTGGTTGTTTCGTGTTTTGATTGTTGATATATGCTTAACCTATGAAGTTGTGAGATTACTGATCTTGTCCTTTAATTAATTAGATTCAGCGGTTACTTATCCTTTCATGTGGAATATATATGTTTTGCTATTTGCTATGTTCGGGGTTGCTTGTTCAAATTAGGAAAAAAATGCAAAGCACGAAAATTAGTTTTGTCTATGTTTGATGTACGCTTCAAGTTTTGAAGTATTGCTTGAAGCTATTGTTGGCATGAAGCTATTTTGCTCATAGTAGGATGTTCTGCTCCGCTACCTTGTAGAAAAGAATAAAGGAGGAGAATGGGGGAAAAGTCCCTATCACGATGAAGCAAGGTAAAATTGAGTAAAAGAAGAAGAACCCACTTCACATCTTACTCTCTATATATACATCCACAAGCACAAAACACAAATACATTCGAATAATCTGATTTTTTTCAACTTCTCTCCCTCACTAAATTTAATGAAATGGCAGTCCACTCTTCATCACAGCAATACAAGGCCTTCAAAACTCTACCACTCACATCCTATCGTTTTTTATCTTAAAACCAATCATAGTTTATCGAATTCGATTCCAATTGCTCCATAAATCATAACACAATATATACGAACAACAACAACAACAACAAAAAGCTATATCCAGAAAGACAGGTATACCAGTAGGGCTTTCGAGCATGGAGACGCCGCCATGATCCAAAGAGCGATAAAAGATCCTAAATAAAATCAATCTGGATTGAGTAGGGTTTGTATGGAAATCCTCTAAATTTTGGCTCCCCATTTTCGCATTCTACCAAATTTTTTTACGCAACCCACCATTAATGACCACTTGCTCATCCTTTTGATCTTGCTTGCCTCCTGCTCGTGGTCTACAACAATGCCGGTCTCTGCACTCACTCTTCTAAGTGTTTCAAAGTTTAGATTTTGTCTTGCGCCAGCGATGTAGAAGGCATGTCGTCATTGTCCAAAATTCTACGAAGACGTATTCGTTCTAAGAAAACAGCGACATGTCGTCAATTAAAAGGCATGTGGCCCCTACCCTAATGTGGAGCTTCATTTCCCATTTGAGGTACTGTAAATTAATTTTGAAAAACAAAAAATATTGCGACCAGCCGATAACAACATGACCTTTTAGCACATCCGAATAAGGATTGGGGAAAATATCAAGGGAAATGAGATGGTTAATATGAAATATCAAGAAAATTCAAACATTAAATTTAGTTTAGAAACGAGAAAGAAAAAGTTTACAAGCACCGGAATTTGTAGTAGCAAGACGTTGTTGTTACAGGCATAGTTAAAAATTTTATACATGTGTCACCTACTTTATTGCTCGGAGTACATTAACCAAAGTTAGAACCATCCCTCGGGGTTCATTTGACCAAATCTGGTCTGTTTGTTGGTCGATTGACGGCTAGATCTCACTCCTGAAGTCGGATCTAATGATTGGTAATGCCATCATTTCAATGTATCATATTGTTATATGTATACATTTGCCATTCATAGTAAAACTTAAAACCACACTGCTCAAATGTGAACCAATCCTTTAAAGTCCTTGAAAGTTCTATGTCGGCCTAGACACAAAATGCCAAACCTTCTTTCCCAAATTTAGTAAGGCACAGTTCCGTGTTACACCAATATATAAGTCGGGTTAAGCATAACCTAAACGATCTATCTGAAAAAGCAGTTCCCAAACCAAAATTAGCATAACCGAATATGATAAAGGATAAACAGCAAACCATAGATCTCGTTACCCGCTTTGGCCCTTCTTTTCTTCAGTTCTTTTGTGCTTCAGCCACCTTTTTCTTCTACACCTTCCAGTTGAACGTAAAGTTCCAAACTTTCCCTACCTTTTGTCCAAACACACTCCACACGTTGACCATGTTCCCCCAAACTCGCACCATCTTTACTCCAAAGAAATCCCAAGCATGCACAACCTTCGGTACACAAAAACCCCAGATTTTCTGTTTTCCACCTGAAATCCCAAGCATGAAATAGTATAGGATTGGTACTATTTCAAAAGTATCATTTGGGGGGTTTGTACTATTTCTTGTCCCTTTTACAGGTCTGCACTCTTATTTTTTTGTTCCTTTTAGGGGTCTCGGGCAGCCCTGCTGATGACGTGGACTGCCCGAGACCCCTAAAAGGGACGAAAAATAAGAGTATAGACCCGTAAAAGGGACAAAAAATAGTACAGACCCCCAAACGATACTTTTGAAATAATACGGACCCTATATATGCGATTTACCCCTCAAGTCAACTTGTCCCCTTTTTTTTTTAAGAGAACGCTGTAACTTGTCGGTTTTTTCGGCTGTTATGCTCCACCCTTGTTTGTTTGTGGAAGTCCAGTGGGCTTCAAAGCATGTGACTGGCTCATTCTCTTATGTTATGTAGTTTACTACTTGTTTTTTTTTTTTATGTTTCTTTAAATGAATTCTTAAAAGATGATAAAAAAAAAAAAAAGATGATCAATTGTCCATTTTGAAGAACACTAGTTCGCGAAAATGAAAGTTCACATCCACAATTTGACAGTTGTAACTCTTGGACAAGTAAAAAGGAACCATGGAGATATACAATAACTCAGGGAAAGCACCAAAAAGAAAAAATAATAATACAAACAATATTCCCCCGTAAGCATCGAGCAAATAAAGATCATAGATCTCGTAGATGATAGACAAAACCAAACTAAGCCTCCCAAGATCAATTGAAAACGAAAATCCCAAAATACTGAACAAAGTTTGCGGTAGAATTTAATTGCTCTCTTTCATTTTCGCTATAAATCATGTAAGAAAAAAGTTTCAACAATCGCATAACGATAAACTACTAGTGTTATTTAAGTGAAAAAGAAAAGAGATGGGTACCCTACAACAAACTTTTCTTTTCTCTTCCAAATTGAAAAGGCAACAAGAATCAGGAGAAAGATAGACAAAAAGTTGACGTGCTTTTTTTTAATAAATTGATAGACATTATTAGGCTTTATTAAATCAACCAGGATGACTTTTGTAATTTTGTAATCTTTTATCATCAATAAATTCTATAGTTAGCATCGAAAAAAATGTGGGCTGATGAAGGTCTTCTAAGTCCAAAATCTTCTAATTGAAAAGGATGGGGTTGGAAGGCCGAACTAAAAGCCTTCCTACACTACCCTGCAAGACTGCAAATATCACAAGATTCAAGTCTAGGTGCACTTAATGAATTGTAACTCTATTTTTTTTTTTTTTACTCTTTGAATCCGAATCAATGATTGGGCGAGTACAGGTTAGATAAAACAAAGTACAACCTCATTGTTAAATATCCCAATTTTGGGACTAATCATATTTTCAATACTGGATGAAAAATATGATTAGTCCCCCAATTTTGTTACTCCTTCTCATTTTGGGTTAATTACTTTATAATATAAAATATAAAATGTTTTCGAGAAAAAAGTCAAAAGTGGCTTAACGAGAACTTACCGTTCACGAAAAAAAAAAACAGAACAGTACACAAGGGAAGACTAAAAGAAGCAAAAGCTAATAACTCGTCCCTTTTTTTGGCTGTTCATCGCCAGAATGAACCAAAATATTGACCACGACTCTGCACTGTAAAAAAGAAAGAAAAGAAAACTTTGAAAATGGAAGCGGCAGAGTCGAGTTGATACCCATATGCAGGGCTACTTTGATATTATTCAAGTGAAACTAGGAAATAATCCCATTACTCAAAGGTAGTAATTCCTAATACTAGGAACATTGCAAGTTGCCATTGGTGCATACAACATTCGTGCGCATGCATTACCACAAATAATGATGGTTGGGGGTTGCGTACTTCCGGTGTTGCTTTGCTTTGTGGATTAATGCGCAAGGAAATTAATCAAATTAATTTGCTTAAAAGGTTCTTAAGTATTGTGATGTGAACTTGTTCAACAAGTAAAAGGTCAAAAGTGGTTTTCCGACTTGGGACCTGTTTTTAATAATTAATTTATTTAATAAATAAATATGATTCCCTGTTTTAACAAGAATTTACCACTCACTAAAAACTCGATCAAAAGAAAAAAAACCATTCACTAAAGACAAAACAGAACAGTACAGTAACCTGTCCGTTTGTTTGGCTGCTCATCGCCTGAATTAACCGAAATATTGACCCGCTTCCGATCCAACCCGTCTGAAAAAAAAAAAGAGGCTGGCGGGCGGGTTAATGCAGGAATTAAACCGACCCGTCCTCAACCCGACTCGACGCCTGTATGGTAGGTGTGGATGCCTGCAGCTTGCACGCCAGTTGCTTGATAGAATGCCGAGTAGAAAAACCGACATGGGAGGTGATTCGTTTGATTTGATGCCAATAGAGAGGAAGCATTTGATGTCGTGGGGCTCTATACTAGGTGGGTATGCTCAATTCATGATTAGCGTCTAACAAAAAGGTTGGTGCGTTCAATCAGGAGATCCTGTTGCTGAGGCCTGGGAGCTGTTTGAGAAAATGCCCGAAAGGGACTTGATATCGTAAAATTCAATGATCAATGGATATGTGAGATGCGGGAGGATGGAGACTCTGGGGGTTTATTTGATGAAAGAGACACGGTCAGTAGTCGATGGATATGTGAAATGCTGGAGTATGGAGACGCTGGGGGTTTATTTGATGAAAGAAAGAGACATGGTCAGTTGGAAGAGTTGGCTGGCTTGAGAGCGGTAAGAGTCTGTTTGATGAAATGCCTGAGAGAGACGTTGTGTGTGTAATAGTAATAGTATGATGACTGGTTGTTATGCACAAATTGGTCTCTTCCTGCCTGAGAGGGACGTTCCTGATTGCACTCTCTGCAGTTGCCTAGTTAGGACATATCGAAAAAGGGGTGGCAAGGCCTGCCATGCTGGATTACTGAAGGAAGGTATGATTTGTTTTGAGCTAAACAAAAGAGTTCTCTAGTTGGAACTGAAAATGCAACACTGTGTGTGGATGCATGGTGGACATCCTTTGGAGGGCAGGACAAGTAGAAGCAGCAAGGCAATTGATAGGAGGAATGCCTATTGAACCAAATGATATCATTTAATCAGAGAGGACTCTGCTCAGTACTTGTAAATCTTATGAACGCCTAAATCTCGCGCAAGCAGTTGCCCAGTAGTTAATACAGCAAGATTCCGCCCACTAACTAGCGTCCTTATGTGCTTCTCTCCAATATGTTTGCCGATCATGGTATGTGGGCAGATGTTCGTGGGTTAGAACAATAATGAGATAGAGAAACCTGAAGAAAATTCCTGAGAGAATCTATAGTATAACATTAAAGTTGGTGAGTGGGAGCTGCTCGACGTGACACGTGGCAGCCCTCCACTTTCCAACTCTAATGTGTTGAAAAAATAGTCCAAATGATTTGATTAAATTGGCCCAATAGTATAGAAAAGTCCTTTAATGACCAAATAATTTCATACATTACCTTAGATCTCTTTTTTGAATTTTTTTTTTCACATTTTTACATTTTAACTTTTTGTGAAGGTTAATATTTTTGTACTTATCATATATTGGTTTAAATATTTGTATATTTTTTATCATACCAGCAACCATGATTTTAACATTTGTTGGATTGAGATTATCAGTGGCCCGTAAATAATTTTTTAAACCGATTATTTTTTTTAGTTTAAATTATCATGATCATTAGCATTTAGCAACAGGATAAAAGAGAAAGATTGATAAAATTTAGATTATTATATTTGGTCAACCATAGAATATAGCAATACTACTTAACGAAAAATTTAGATAAAAATAGATGTCTTTGATATGAAATTTCGTGCAATGCCAATACATCTTTATCCAAGGAATTTATACATAGTTATATATATTAAAAAAAGAGAGAGGAATTTATACATAGATTTAACAAATAAAAAGAGAATATGAAATTTGTGGATTTACAGGGTTGAAGAGAATGAAAAGAAGTGCTTCATTGGATGAGTTTGGGTAATATATTTATAGGGGGTAAACACTTTTTATATATATATCTCGAGTTTCTCTTTTATCCCGATCTAATATTCCGGAGTTTTTGTATTTCTTTTATGTACCTCGAATTTTAATTTTCGTCCCTTTTGTATACCTTGAGCAGCCCGTTTGATGATATGGCTTGTCTGGGTCCATTTGTGCCATGTGGAAAATTTGGAGGACCTACAAACTAGAATATTTTAGAAATAAGGTGCGACCCACAATTTTGTCTATGTAGCGCCAATAGAATTGCGACATGTGTCAAGTGGACCCGAGCAAATGGCCATGTCATCGTTTGGGCTGCCGGAGGTAGACGAAAGGGACAAAAATTGAAACTTAGGGTACATAAAAGGGATACAAAAACTCTGGGGTATACGATCGAGACAAAAGAAAAACTCCTGGTATATAAAAGGTGTTTAACTTAATATCCAAAGATTGGTTTTCTCAAAAATAAAATTCAAAGACGAAAATTGAAACGGGTTTTACAACAAAACATCAACTCAACACGAAATTAGTAGGTATAAGTAGATATTTTCAACTCATTTAGTTAAAGGAGTTGATCCGATATGACACAAAAATAAGCAGGTCAGGTAATAGATTGGCTGCTTATGACATGATTATTTCTGAAGTCTATATATTTGACTGATTTAATACATAACTTATTTAATATTTAAGATTAAGTTACTAAAACAATTGAAAAATATTTTTATAGATGCTTTGAAATAATATTATATTATTATTTTAGAATTTCTATGTTCATAAATAGGTACAACAAGTTGTGTAAATAGACAAACTACAAACAGAGTTATAAATTTATTAAATTTAATAGATTTAGCTCATGGGTTAACTTGAACTTGGTATGGTTATAAATAAAATTGACATGACATAACATAATTATTAAATGAATCGTGTTCGGATTGAAAAATAGGTACTCAATTACTTATTCAATCCAAAACAAATTCGATCAGTAAACACGAATTGCTAAATCTAATTAATTGTACTCATGCATTCTATATGTCAAATAAATAAATAATAGGTTATATTTCAATATAATGCCCGAAGCAACGCAAGGGCACTGCACTAGTTGTTCATGAATTCTTTGTGCAAGATATATAAGTCCTATCCTCAAGTTATGGAGATGTATTCCTTGTTGGATAACAATTTAGAGGCATTCTAAATCTTACGGTTGAATGGAAGCTTCCCAGTAGAAGCATTGGAGATTGCTTGTGTATGATATTTCATATGTGAATAGTTCTATAAATGTAGTATATATTCTTTCTCACTTATCAACAAAAAATTGTAGTATTCTTTCTCACTTTCGCCCTCTTCTATCGATTCCGATTTGGTTTCTAGAGAACAAAATAATAATAGAGTACTTAAATATTATAACAAATTTTAGATATAAGTTTGAATAAATATCCTGATATAATTGCCAGGATTGTAGCACAACTCTATAGAGAAATGAATAAATGGCTTCTAGCGGATAGGTTTCCTCGCTTGCATAATCTTGTCTACCTTCTCTCATTACTCAAAGTAAAGCTTGAAAATTTCTGGATCGCAAGTTGTCATTGGTGCATACAACATTCTTGCACATGTAATACCACAAATACTTGCATTGTTTAGGTAGTCTTTAGATGATGCTCCGTGCTTGTTCAGCATTTTCTTTGAAATGCACACTTTTAGGCAAGATTTCAGGGTCATTCTATGGTGCTTCATGAGTACGGTACTCACCATAATTATTTTTTATTAATTAAATTTTATATAATATCAATTTGAAGAATTCAAATAATAGTAAATATTTTCCATAGTTAAGAATATTTTTATTTCTATTTTAATTGAAAATTTAAATTTGTAACTTATTTAAAAACTAATAAGAGTTGGGGTAGACCTATTTATTTTAGGAGGTACACCTAATAATTATTAATGGGTCAACCCATTAAAATCACAGGTCGACATAATTAGTCGTTTAAATTAACAGGTCAAGCTATCAGATAGCAAATATATTTTTTTTGGGTGAAGGTCGACCTGTCAAATTCACAGGTCGACCTATCAATAGTTGGATGATTGTTAGTTGATGGACGTGTTAAATTTGAGTGGTTAACCTATTAGCTAGCAAAACATTCTTTTAAAAAAAAAATTAAAGGAGGTCAACCTGTAAAATTTCCAGGTCGACCTATTAGCTAGCAAACACAATTTTTGGAAGTCGGCCAGCTGAATCATAAAATAAGAGGTCGACCTATTATAAACCAAATAAAGGAAACAATATCAATTTTTATTTTTGACAAAAGATATAGAATCAACATTTATTAAGATTTTAACATCAAATTTTATTTAAATAAATTAATATATTTTAGTTTGAAAAATACCTTAAACTTAGGTATTTGGTTGGACTCCTCTAACATAGATCTTGTTGAGTCAACCTTAGATAGATCCTTCAATGATGACCATAAAAAAAAATATATAATAGGTCGACCCCTTCGATTAACAGGTCAACCTTATATAGATCCTTCAACGATGACCATAAAAAAAATATAATAGGTCGACCCCTTTGATTAATAGGTCAACCTTAACATGAACATAGATAGGTTAACCTATAAGTTAATGGGTAGATCTTTTATTAAATCTCCAAAATAAAGCATATACATATACTTATAAAATTATTAGGTCGACCTATAAAAGTTACTAGGTCGACCTCTTATTAAGAAGAGTAACGACTACTAATATAACGGCTATCATAATATTTGGGATCTTACCATCTTGGGTGGATTCCTACCTAAAATATTTTTTAGTATAAATAAAAAGAAATATAAAAATATCAAAAATAATGTTATTATAAAATTACCATATCTAACGGTCACTATTTAACCACTCATATCCAATGGACATAATCGCATGAGTACCACACTCATGGAGCACCATAGAAAAATCCAAGATTTCATCTCAGCTTTTTGTGTTCTTATACGCCTCTTCATCTCACCTCCTAAGTTTTTGTTTTCCATTGAAAGAACATCTTCCCACCTAGCTAGGCTATTTAGAAACATATGTGAAAAAACAAAAATCTTGGGTAAAAAATATTATTTCCATGAATCGTCGATTTTGGAGAACACTAGTTGGCGGATATGAAACTTAACATCCACAGTTTTTGACAGTTTTAACTCTTGGACAAGTAAAAAAGGAACAATGGAGATATAAAATAACTCAGGAAAAACACCAAAAGGAAAAAATAATAATACAAACAATATTACCCGGATAGATCTCATAGACGATAGACAAAACCATTAAGCCTCCCAAAATCAATGGAAAACGAAGACCACATGAACATAGATTTTCCCACCCAGATATCCCAAAATACCGAACACAGTCTGCGGTAGAATTTAATTACTCTTTTTCATTTTCGCTATAAGAAAAAATTTTCAACAATCGCATATAAGCTAACTAGTGTTATTTAAGTGAAAAAGAAACGAGATGGTACCCTAAAATAAATCTTTTAATTTGTTTTTCTCCTCCAAACTGGAAAAGCAAAGGAGAACCAGCAGAAAGATAGACAATGAGGATGACTTTTGTAATTTTATAAATCTTCTATCATCAACAAATTCTATCGTCAGCCTAAAAAACAAATTTCAAAGCAACGCATCTCAGGACACACCATTACCCAGCACAATCTCGACCAAAGCACCCAACTCTATCGACACTGCAAGAATAAATGTTCTCTAGATTTCGAATAACATAAATCACGACCAAATCACAAGAAGCGGAGGATAAAGGAAGGTAAGAACAATGAGAATATAAAACATAAATACCATCAAAAGAAAAAAAACCTCCAAGAACGGCACCAGTACTACCATATATATATACACAACCACATATAAAACGAAATCCACATCAAATTAACCAACATAATATATTGCAACAAGTTTAGAAGTAGTGCACCAAAAGTTTTCAAAAGCAAACAAATATTGAAGAAGACAATAGGCCAATTTACGATTTAAACCATTTCCTTTAGTTTACTTCTCTAATAGAATTATATATACCATTATATTTAATTTTTAATTAAGTTATAATTCAAAGTAGAAAGGTTTTTTAATTCCTATCTCTTTTATTAGATGAGAAGATAATTCTCATAAAATTAGTATGCAATTATGCATTGATTATTAGGGATGGTGGGGTGGTGGGAGTGGTGTTTGGCCATGAGATGACAAGCACCGGCGAGGAGGGGCTAGTGATCAGCTGGGAGATTTTCTCTCTATGGCCTAGGGTTTGTGTGTTGGGGGTGGGGGCATCAAACTGTTTTTTTTTTTAAGCTAATGGTGCACGCATATTGTATTACTTAGCAATCAAGGGAGTAAAGAAAAACGGTTGCCAACCAATGTGGGGTTAGTCCAAGTGGTAAGTGGCTTGGTTCCACTTAAGCGAGGACTCGGTTCGAGTCCTCGTGTATGCAGAAAATTCCCATTAGGAGACTCACCCTCCATACCCAGGTGCACGATCCGGATCGACCGGATTAGTTGGGGCACAGCTCCGGACACCGAATGGGAAACCAAAAAAAGAAAAATGGTTGCCAACTGGTGTAATGGCTACACAACAACAGTGTGGACTGTAGAAGAAACAACACTCTTGTACACTTTAAAAGACAAGTAAGTAAATTACAAAATATATCGTGTTAACTCTTGCAATATACTACCAATGGACAGACATCAAATAACATCGCCTATGTTTGACGATCATCATCAAACCTAAACTTGGCAGCAAATATAAAAGAAAAAAGAAGAAAAAGAAGAGAATTACCATGTGATATATTGATAGAACCGTCAACGGGAAGGATAGACAGATAAAGCAGAAGTTGAAGATCGTGACTTTGCGGAGAAGTTGGACTTCAACAATAGTTAACCTTTACAATTATTTTATGTAAACTAATCACTTCAGACGTACCCAATTTATAATATAGACATAGCATCCCGATTAAACCGACTCACTGATCCAATTTGCGGTTATTTAGAATAGTTTTTTAAATGATTATTATACCTTTAATTATAATAGAAAAGATAAAGGTATTTTGGTATTTTAATTTCGCAAATTTTGGTGACTGTATATAGATATAGATTGTTTCATGATTGATATTGATATTGATCCAAGAGCTGGAGGAAGAGATTTTGCACAAGGAGTCTTGACGGTTTCTGTTTCAACATCAGGATTTGCAATCCGCTCCATGCTGAACTAAAGGAACCTGAACTTGCTGCTTTTATTTACGAAATAAGGGAAAGAATCATGGGTTGCCTCCCACGCAGTGCTTCTTTAACGTCTTGTAGTTGGACTCGGAGCTCCTCTTACAAAAGACAAAGTTACGGCTTGATGATGAGGTGATTATCCATCATGTTATTTTTGTTGTAAACATTCTAAAGCTCTTTCTACTTTATTAATGATCAATAAAATTCATGTTCTAAAAAAAAAGCCGTACATGACCAGCCTTTTGTGATGGCTCCCCATGGCCTTCTTCTATGGTGCTGGTTATAATAATCGAGTTTGGCCTAGTCTTTGTGGTCGTTGTGGCTATGGTGTTCAATTCTGGCACGATTACAATTAATAGCGAAAAAATACAATTTATTAGTCCCAACACAAATAAAAAAAAAAACTTAGTTGTTATTCAAAGTTGATGGAACATGAGCTTAGTGAGATTCGTATCCTGAAACCACCAACCAGCTCAGGAAAGCAACATGTATATGAACTGCCTAAGCATCAGATCAGGACAAGATTGTAAGAGGAAGTCAGCAAACACAAGGGCTACATTGCAACATAATTAATTAAAGTTACATTATAATTCAAAGTAAAAAGGTAGCAAACACAAGAGCTACATTGCAACATAATTAATTAATGTTATATTATAATTCAAAGTAAAAAGGTTTTCTGATCACTATCTCTGTTTGCAAAAAATTTAGGTAGATGAGAAGATGAGTCATCCATCTTGAAGACATAATTAATTAATTTCTTTCTTAAGAGAGTGAGAGGGTGGTGGTTAATGCGGAGGAGAGGTCGGTGATGGTTGGCCGTGGCAGGAAGGCCTGAGGTGAATGTTTTAGGTTTTAGGAGGTTGGGGAGGGGATAGCTGTTATCAGGGGCGGATCTAGGGGGACAACCAGGGCCCTAGCCCCCAAAATCCGATATATTGTTATTTATGGTAATAAAAATACATAGAATTTGTGTTGGTTTGGTGGTGAGTAGCGCCTTAATTCACGTAGTTGACGCGGGTTTGATCCAGAGAATGCACGTTTTTACATAATTTTTTATAAAAATTTCTGGATTCGCCCAGTGCTTTACTGTTGCGGATATTACCATCTTTTTTTATGCTAATCGGTGCTCTTATTCATGATCACTATAATAAGAATACACAGAGGAGTACACAATTAGGAAGGTCATCACTACCCATAGGGTTCGGGTTCGAGTCGCGGCGCTTCCAGTCAAGCCTCATAATAGTGTGACGTGGCCGAATATGGCCTTCCACACTGTGGGGTGGTGGCCGTTGAGCCCAGGGTCTCCCCGACACTATGACGCATAGCAGACGAGGGTGTCCGCTGGTGCCCCGGTAGGCGGTCTCTCCTATGAGGAGGGTCTAATGCCAGGATGTAACCGGTATTGACCGGGACCTGGACCGACAGGGAGATGATGACACCACTGATGCCTTTTTTTCCGACAAAAAAAATTAGGAAGGTCATCCAGGCAATCTGACACTCACTCTGATACTCTATCTGAACAGCAACAAAGAAAAATACATGGAGTGTTACCAGTTTATTAATGACTTTCTCCTTTTAGGAAAAAAAGATATTATAAATCTTCTTACCGTCAGTCTTTTTTTTTTAAAAAAAAAAGGGCTAAAGCCCTATAATTTCACTTAATCAGTGAGCAAAACACGTTCCGGCCCCACGACATCATGAAATAAGTAGTGCGATACAATATCTTATTTTTTTTTCGATAAACATATGGATGATTCATTGACAGTTGTTAAGATACATAAACCAGACATTGTCATTGTTCAGATTACAAAACCATGGATGTGCATAGGCATCCCACATAATAGAAAGAAAACACAAAGTGTGACGATGGTAACCCTCAGCATAGCCCATCCAATGCAGCTGTGATACAATACCAGTAGCCGGACGAGTAGCTTGACGAATCCGTTAAAGGACCCATCCATGGATGAAATTCGTCTCACCAGAAAAGCTTTTTGTATCATGATGCGGGTACCTGTATTGGCACAAAAAGGAGCACATTAGTTACTACTTATGATCTTCACCAAACCCTATTAATATAAACATCAAGCCTAGAAACTGTATAAAACGAGAGTTGTGAGGAATTAGAAGGGTACCCTATTTGTAAGACAGGGCCAGGGTCACAGTCCATTGGCTTGGATTGAGAAGGATGCACATGGTAGCTGCTACTTCCATCTGCTGCACCAGAACTCCACAGGTCTTGAATGGCTTTAAGATTTTGTCCTTCTGCTTCCAGCTGAAGTATATGTATAACAGAGGAGAAGCAGAGAGATTAAAAAATTGCCAGGAATTAGGAATCATCAATTATCATGAGAACTCATACGATGGAAAGCACAATATTGAACTTGAGATGCTTGTTCAAGTCCCCAAGGTGACGTTCCTGCTAATGTAGAGCACAAGATGAGAGCCATTAAGGAATGTATTGCGAAGAGTGGAAAAAGGAAGGATCATGAAAAGCAACAACCAATGGCTCTAATGAATTGAAAACAAGTCAGCTACCTTTTTGCGGAGATCTTCCATTTGCTCTACCATTATCTGCGTCTACAGTTTGGAACAAGAGGAAAGTACTGTATGTATCAAATATATTCCTTGTATCTATAAACTAACTAACATGATTCATATGTTTGCCACAAAAAAAAACTAACATGACATTATTCCTTTTACAGACAATCGTGAAATAAAGAAGTGGAATCCCCATATTTATGTCTAAACGGGATAAACTTGAAGTAATAGTGGAAAAAGAAGAAGACAGCATATATAGTGCATAGCCTGAAGATATATCTGCATTCAAATGAAGCAAGCTACCTTTCTCTGCCTAGCAAGCGTTAGTGCTCCTTCCAGCTGTTTCTCCTCCTTCACACTTAGGGGTCCAAGATCCTCTCCAAGCAAATGCCTAAACAAAGTTTTTGTTAGCCTCGAGTTAGTGCCAGATTAAGCAGACTACTATGTAATGCTTGAAGAGCTGACTGCACAATTAGTTATTATATTTGTTGGAGGTATAAGTAAAGAATCAGGAGTTCTCCAACCTTTGAGTGCGTTGAAGAGATTCATATTTTGCCTTCAGTTTTGTTACTTCATGGTACCAACCCTGCAATTGTAACAAAAAAAAAACAAAAGGTGGTATATGTTAGAATGGGTTTACAGGGTGCACGATGTGGTAGTATATGCTGGATCATAGCTAGTGCACTTAATCACCTGGTAGGCTTAGAAGGTATGATATCAACTTTACACAAACTTAAAGAGGGTAATGAAACCAGAAAAATAGTTGAAGCAAGTGAAGACCAATATTCAGGAAATGGAAATGTCATACTCGTGTGAATATTTTTTTCTTTAACACATAGTACTCGTATGAATATGAAGACTGTACCAATTCCAAGTCCAATGTTAGCTCTTAGCTTACCATGTTAGAATAGATAGGCAATGCTAGCTGTGATGGTGGTTGCCACTTCCCAGCATGATCAGGGAAAGGCACAGATACAAAAGGAGAAGGAAAGAAAAAGAAGCAAGACCATTTACAAAGCATTGTTGGTGGGAATCACCATTTATTGTTTGAAATATTTAATCCATGAAAGAGCAAATCAATGAATCATTAAAAAAAGAAAAAAGAGAGAGCACGTCTAAGTTTATGATGCCTAATCAGAATTGTAAGAGAAGTCAGCAAATACAAACCTGTGTTTCACGTTCAATGGTGCTGTCTTGGGGAGCGATGCAACAACGTTGGTACCTCTCCAGGGTCTTGGCTACACTGCAAGACAAGAGAAATCACTATTCGGTGAGTAGATGAAGGCAATTCAGAGAACTAAACAAAAATAAAAATAAAATCCCTAAGCACACTAGCTAGTTCGTGAATATATATGAAACTTCACATCAACAAGTTGACAGTTTTAACTCTTGGACATTTAGATTGGACAAGTAACAATGCAGATATGATGAGATTCCTGATCTCAGAAGACAATAACTTTGGACAAGCAGCAAAAAGAGAAAAAAATTACAGTACAAACAATATTAGCGTTGAGATAGATCACAGATATAGAAAACCAAATTATGCCTCCAAAAACCAATAGAAGAAGAAGACCAAAGAACATACATTTTCACACCCAAGTCCCAAAATAATGAATTAACTACTTGACACAACTTCCAACCTAAGCACCTCGAACAAAGTTCTCGAAATTTTAGTCCCTAGCGCAGTAAATATATTCACTTCTGTATATTTTTATCACTTACCAACCAACAAAGAAAATGAGGATTGAATGTGCTTTAAGTTTACTCTTCCACTTGAAGTTTTTCTTTACCTAGCCAGGTTAAAATTAGTAAAATTAAGTACATATGACCTCTAATATTAGGAGCCTAAATCATTATCCATTCTTTTTTTATACTAAATCATCATCCATTCCCGTATATTACTAATTACTGAAGTGACCACTGGACTTAAAACATGTCCGAAGATAAAAGGGCCACTGCGATGGTATATAACCAATGCGAAGAGGTGACTGCCTAATACAGAAACACCATATATATATACTCACTAGAGTACCAAAATTGATTATTAGGGCTATTTTTATTTCCAACAATAACATGCTTTATTCTACGGTTTTCTTCTTGCCGAAACGATGTAGTTTTGTAGTAGAATTTTATTACTCTCTTCTTTTGCTATAAATCATGCAAGAAAAAGGTTCGAGTCTTATACTAGAAAAGAATTAGGAAATTAATAATAGAGTAAACCACGAATGAAAAATTTTAGGCTAAGAGATAAAATTAAAACCACAGACCAGTCTTTGCTTTGTCACAATAAGCTAAAATTCAAGTCTTCAAAGTATTGTATGGCCTGCAGTACTGAACTGAAGTTCATTTGGAGAAGAAGAGTAAAAGGTCAGTTAATTCCAAGAACCAGGAGATCAAGGGAATCTCCTTGCACTGAATGATTAGTGCAAGCTCTTTGTCCATGGGTATGGCAGAAAACCCAAAAGAACACAAAAGAAACTAGGAAAAGCCAAGAGGGAAATCCGAAAAACCCTAGATCTTGCACGGAGGTCCAAAAGCAACCTCCTGGTCAGTGATTGAAATTGGCACAAAACACATGATGATCTGAAAATCGCACATACAACTCAGGTTTTATTCAAATAAAAAGAGATGGTACAACTCGTGTCGATTGGTGATCGGAAACAAACTGGAAGAAAACCCAGATTTCTAATTATCGATCGTAAGTTGTTAACCTATTTGAAGCCAAACACCACCAAGTTTGTGACTAAAGGAAAACAACCAGAGGGTAAAGGAGGAGACTTTGGAGTGAGAAAGGAAGATTGTCAGTGAATTTTGAAGAAAAAGGGAGAGTTAACAATCTGGCATGACAAAATGGATATGATATCACAATTAGTATAGAAGTGAAGATACAGAGAAATAATGTTCAAACAAGAGATACAGCTGCGCTTACAACCTTTAGAACACAAAAAAAATGGCACAAATCTACAACATATACACAGAGTTAACACAAGAAAAAGCTAGCTAAGGAAAGGAGTGATCTTTAGCAGTAGAAACATGTGATTTTTACAGATTTGTTTTGACAAGGGATATATAGAGCTAGCTACCTTCAAAAACGAAAGACCAAGGAGAAAAGAAAAGAGATATACTACATGAAAAAGCACAGAAAAGAGAAGCTAGTGAGGAGGAGGGCAAAAGTACCTAGAGCTACCAAAGTCATAAACTTTTCCTCGGCTGGAGAAGATGATGAGTGCAATCTCAGCATCACAAAGCACAGAGAGCTCGTGAGCTTTCTTCATCAACCCATGTCTTCTTTTGGAGAAAGTGACTTGTCTGTTGATCTTGTTCTCTATCATCTTCAGCTCAACTCTTCCTCTCCCCATCTTAATTTTCTCTTCCAGTGGTGTTCAATGTGAAGAAGATAAAAGATTATGGTGGGTTGTTAATTTGTGGATACTGTAACTCTATATAATGTAACCAGTGGGTTATAGCTTTTTAAAAACAAGAATGGAGAAGAGACCAAAGAGAAGGTAATACGCACTACCTACTGAAAATGATGAATAATTGTCTTGCAGAGAAGTGGAAGTTAGGACTTAGGAGTAAGACTAGTGAGTAAATGGAGAAGGAACAGAGAGGAAGGAAGGATTTGGATATTTTTTTTTAACAATAAAATGGAAACCACCTAGCAATAGCATTTCCTTCTCCTTTTTCTTATTCTCTTTTCCCCATTAGTAATTTTTAGCAAAGTCTCTCCTCCTTTATTTCTCCTCCACTGTAATTGCAGGTTCCCTTCAGTTCCTTGGTGAGAAAGTTACTTCCCTACTCTCTACTCAAAGGCGTGAAACTCACGCCCTTACTCTCTACCCTCTCTTTCTCGTACGTAAAAGGCATAATCCTAATTTAGCAATTGTATTTTACTCAATTGGCCAATTTATGTCCTGTACTTTTTTTTTTTTTATCAGAACGCCCTGTGCCTTAGTTTTGGTCAATCAAACATTCGTATTATTAATCTTGATCAATTTAGCACTTATGTTTCTAGATTTAGATCAGTGTACACATGGAGTCAAAATTAAATGGTTGAACTATCAAGCAACCAATAACGATGTGACACATCTTTTAACTTGTATTCAGAATTGAATGTTTGGGGAAGATGAGCACTTTTAAAAAATTAAAGAAGAAAAAGCAAAATTGTTCCATGCTATATTGATATAAATTACAAATACAAAATTTAGTAAAGGTTTCGAATTCAATTTACCTTATATTTATGTGTTCAATTATTTGATACATTAAATTTGCTTATTCGTTTTGGGCCAATTCTGCACTTGTTTGTTTTTCATGTATGGATGCGTTTTTCATGTATGGATGCAGTTGTTATTTGTCATGCTTTTAGAAGATCTGTATTTTTTAGTTTGAAAAAAAGGGGGAAAAGCTACATACTTTTTAACAATCTGGCGGTGAATTTAATTTTGTGACAAAAGGAAAAAAACCGGAGGGTGAAGGAGTGCTTCGAGTGAGAAAAGAAAGACTGTAGTGAATTTTAAAGGAAAAGGAAGAGTTAACAATCTGGGGTCACAAAATGAATATGATATCACAATTACAGCTGCGCTTACACCTTTTAGAACACAACAAAATGGCATAAATCTACAACATATATACACAGAGTTAACACAAGAAAAAGCTAGCTAGGGAGAGGAGTGATCTTTAGCTGAAGAAACATATGATTTTTACAGATAAAGGGTATATAGAGCTAGCTACCTTCAAAAAAGAAAGACCAAGGAGAAAAAAAAAAATTGACATCTACATACATGTAAGAGCATGGAAGAGAGGAACGAGGAGTAGGGAAAAAGTACCTAGAGCTACCAAAGTCATAAACTTTTCCCCGGCTGGAGAAGATGATGTTTGGGGATCGATTAGCATTAAAAAAAAAAAAAAAAGATGATGTTTGGGATGATGAATATACACAAGCAACCAATAACCATGTGACACTTCTTTTAACTTATATTCAGAATTGAATGTTTGGGGAAGATGAATATTTTTAAGAAACTAAAGAAGAAAAATATTAAAAAAAATTAGATGGAAAAAACACTTATTTTGTTCGTTTTAATTTTTTTTAAACAAAAATGCCCATCTTCCCCTCATTGCTTGAAGAAGAAGAGTGTTTTTGTCTTTTTTTTTTTGAATTTTTAAAAATATTTGTTGTCTTTAATTATCAAAAAATGTATTCAACCCATGATCTAGGCATCATGATTCCAATGTAGCTGATATTGCAAGTGATTTTATTGGATTGAATTTAAAGTGCTCTTGAAGAGTTAATCTTTTCCCCCATGCTTCTCGAGATCACAATTGTTTTTTCAACAAAACAAACAAACTTGTTCCATGCTATGTTGATATAAATTATAAATACAAATTTTACTAAATGTTTCGAATTCAATTCACCTTATTTTTATGTTTTGAAATATTTGATACATTAAATTTGCTTATTCCATTTGGGCTAATTCTGCACCTATTTTTTTAAAATATATGGACGCATTTGTTATTTGTCATGCTTTGAGAATATCTGTATTTCTTTAGCTAAAAAAAAAAAAGAAAAAACTACGTATTAGAGGAGAAATGCTAAAAACACAAAAACATAGAGGTACCTAGTAGTTTTCTCCTTTTGATATAGCATTGTCTTCCTGCTTGTGAGCATATAGGATTCGCTAAAATTAGAGGAGAAATGCTATTGCTAGGTGGTTTCCATCCATATAAAACGTCTAATTTTTTTATAGTTTGTGAAAGGCACTAGCAACAAGCCAAAACCTTTTAGAGCCATGATTTGGCTGCTAGTGTTAATTCCTTTTGAAAAGTACACTTTTTTAGGTGTCTTCAAAATAAAAAATGAAAGAAGGTCTGGTTGTTGGTGCGGAGGGGGTGGTGGGAGTGGTGCTTGGCGGCCATGAGACGACGAGCACCGGTGAGGAGGGGTAGTGAGGCGGGAGCTTCTCTGCAACATTTTTTTGTGTCTGGCCTAGCACGGCAATGAAAAATTTGTTTTTTTGGAACATAATATATACAGGACAGACCAATATATAACTAGGGTTAAGCATAACCTAAACGATCTATCCAAAAAAAGTTCCTAAACCAAAATTAGCATAACCGAATATGATAAAGAGTAAACAGCAAAACATAGATCTTGTGTTACCCGCTCCGGCCCTTCTTCTCTTTACTCCTTTTGTGCAGCTCCCTTTTTCTTCCACACCTTCCAGTTGAACGCAAAGCTCCAAACACCACCGGGGAGGCTGAATGTTTTTTAGAGCATTTTGGTTGCTACTTGCTAAGGTTTAAATGGGTGTGGGTAGTACGCAGGAAGAGCAACGTATAATTGTCGTATTATTATGAAGGAGTGAGAGATCGAACCTTAGACTTCAAGCACGTTTAGGGGGGGCCAGACCACTAAGCTAACTACTTCGTTGTGCAAATTTGGCTACACGATAATATAAGAAGGAAAATCTGGGGGGGGGGGGGGTCGTCGGTGGCCCCTGCTTGCCCCCTGGATCCGCCCCTGCCGATACATCAGAATTCAAAAGAGACAAACATCCATCAGGTGGACGAACAAAGTGTGGCTCTTTTGTATTTTACTTCCAACAAAGATCTCGTTTGCATTAAAAAAAAAAATACCAGGTTTTCCTTCCATTTGCTTGAGAATGCATGTAGCTTCCCATTTGAAGAAAAGGTAGATGGCTAAAGTGAGTGTATTAATACAAATTGTCAGATGCTCATGTTTGTTTCGAAAACAGGTTCACTACTAGGGCTGATGTGTTTTGACAAAAAGAGAAATGAAAAAGGCACAAACAAATTAAGCTGCTGCCTCTGCTACCTATTGCCACATTGGACTGTTCCATACTAACAATAGTGAGCTTGCATTTAATTAGACTTCTTGGTTAAATATTTGAAAATGAGATAAAGCTCAATCAATTATTTTTTTTTTAAAAAAAAAGAAGGATCGGAGGTTGTGGTTGGATAGAGGAAAGGAATTTAAAACTTAATAATTTTTGCAACCTCGTCGATAATTTAAATTGAAATAAAACATAATTCTAAAATTCTATGATCAGAATATCATATTACAGCAAGCAATGAAAAGAAAAGATACAGCATATATATTCTCTTTTGTTTCTTACGTATACAGAATCATATTCAAGCAGATATTAAAAAAAAAAAAAGACAAGGGATGGAAAAAGAACAAACTTACATGATGTAAAAGTTGATCGCATCGCATTCTTGCTTTGCTTTTCACGGTTTTGAGAGTGACGCTGTTGTTCTTACTGTGAAGAACAGGCCGGGTTTCTGAAAGGAATTATTACAAGGTTTATAATAATGGGGTAATAGTCATTGGTTATTAAACCTGCTTAACAAGAAAAGGTTATTATTTTTTTTTTTATGTTTTGGACTTGTCGACCGACCACGTGCTAGGTCCACGATCTGAACATCCCAAGTGTATATTGTCTTGACCAAAGAAAAGTGTATACTCACCGACGCGTCGTCACTTGAGCGGAACGACAGGATTTCCTTAATAAGTTTGACTGTTCAAATAAGCTTCAGCCCTAACTGAACCTCTTAACACCCAT